>OU015462.1:50844172-50860038 GCA_907164805.1 Brachyptera putata
GAATATGGTCACCCTAGTAATAAACAACTTGAAAACCAATATAATTAATCACGAGATAAGTATAGCAGTATTTTTAGACCTAAAAAGAGCATTCGAAACCATCGATAGGAATATTTTAATTCATAAATTGGAGAAGTACGGGTTTAAAGGGAAGGTACTAGACTGGTTTAAATCATATTTAGATATTAGAACCCAAGTAGTTAAATATAATAATAATTACTCGAGTGTATTAGTTAATAACCTAGGTGTCCCACAAGGCTCTAAATTAGGTCCTCTCTTATTTATAATCTACATTAATGATATAGTTAACATACTTAGATATAGTTCTATACATTTATATGCAGACGATGCACTGATAGTATGTAGTGGTAAAGATGTAAATAATGTTCAAACACAATTGAAAGAAGATTTGGGAAAGATAGAAGAATGGTTGTCTTCTAATAAAATGAAACTTGATGCTAAAAAAACCAAAGCTATGATTATTTGTTCCAAGTTGGTTAGAACTAGTAATAAAATAGAGATAGATGAAATTAATATAGAATTAGAGGTCGAAAATATAGAAATAGTGAAAGAAATCAAATACCTTGGAATAATAATAGATGAACATTTAAAATTTGATTGTCATGCTAACTATATAATTGAAAAATTTGCACAGAAAGTAGGATTATGTAGAAGGATTAATGGTTGCCTGCCATTGAAATCAAAAATTTTAATTTATCAATCAATAGTAGCACCTCATATCGACTATTGCAGTTCAATATTATTTCTTTTAGACAAAAATAAAATAGAATCATTACAGAAACTGCAAAACAAAGCAATGCGGAGTATTCTGTGGGTAAAAAGAGACTCTTCAATCAAAAAAATGTGTGAAGCCCTCTCATGGCTCAATATTAAACAACGGATTCTTCTTAATACTTTGACTCTAATTTATAAAATAAGTAAAGAACTAGTTCCGCAATATCTTACATTACAATGAACAAGTCAATAATAAATATACATTAAGAAACCAAAATAATATACATGTGAAAAGAACCATGAGTAAAGAAGAGGACAATAGTATTTTTGTAAAGGGCATCAGAATATACAATAGGATTCCTCTTGAAATCAGGCAAGAAAAAAATGGTAATACCTTTAGAAAAAAATGCTGTATATTGATAAAAGAAGGAAAACTAATCCCCAAGGCTTATGAGGTAATCAAATACTGGGACCAAGCTATTTAACTATTAATTCATACTGTATATTTAATTATGTTAGACCTGATTGTACCAACTGATTCAACTCCCAAAATTTAACTCCCAAAAACCTTTGAAATTGTTAATTGATTTATATTTCTAACTATTTACTCCACTGTTTAATTGTATTATAGTTATGTATTTCATTTTGTAACCATTGATGATAGTGATATATGTAATGGATTTGTAAGTGTACTTAACCTTGTAAATTAGCAAAAAATGCTAAATAAATATCTACTACTACTACTACATAAAGAAGGCCTTGTTTTAATCGTTCTCCATTAATTGGTGACACTTGTTGCTTGGATTTAATTGTTTTTCAACTTTAAAACGATGTGTAAAAATGTCATTATATAATTTTTTATATCTAAACGTCTGATTGGATTTCAGTGAAAGTTTGAAATAATCTGTATCATTATTATATTGAGATTCGGCGAAAATTTGAATTTTTTCGAAAGACATTTTTTGTACGAAAATTCTTCTCTTGCTTTTTTTTGTCATTATATAATTTTTTATATCAAAACGACTGATTGGATTTCAGTGAAAGTTCGGAATAATGTGTATCATTATTCATTATTATAATGAAATTTGGTGAAAATTTGAATTGTTTTTACAAAAATTCTTCTCTGGCTTATTCTTATGGGTAATTTGGAAAATAGACAATTAGTTTTCTCAGAAGTGGTGCAACCGATTGCGTATAAAAACTAATGAGATTCAATCCAGATGATGACACATGGGCATGCCAAGTTTCAATCGAATTTGAATTTTCGTCTGACCTGTCGAGCGCGAAAAAAAAAAAAAAAAAAAAAATTCGGGTCAAGTGAAATTGAGTCTTCGCTTCGCTCATCCAACAAGTTACCACATGTGAATATATTGTATTATTTAATTGCTTAAAACTCGTTTGAATATTAAGGATGATAATGAATGCAATAATAATGAATAAATCCCATTATGAAATTCAATTTTTTGGTATAAGTGGAATGAAAAATAAACCATATCCATAACCAGTAATCATCTTGAGACGAATCTTTGAATTAGGCGTTTCAGGCAGAATTCAGATCACACGTGTATAATTGTTTTCCGATGACCTAGACGATTCTGGAGCGGTCGACCTACAGAAAATTGTAATGTTAATTTTTTGAGCCTATATGATGAAGTTTACATGGTTTTATGAAAAAGAGCTATCAAATTTAAGGATATATTCAGAAAAATGAGACATTTTTTAAAAAAAGGAAGCATTTAGTTTTCCCCGTTTGTTTGGCAGTGATTGTTTTTGGAGCGTATGTGATGAATTTTGTATGATTTTATGAAAAAAGGCTTTTGAGATTTGAGTTCAAGGATATATTTAGAAAAATAAGCATTTCTTTTAAAAGAGGGAGACCTTTAGTTTCCCCCTTGTTCGGCAGTGGTGGGGGTGGAACGATTTCAGCAGTGGGAAATTGATTACTCCAATCTGGGTTTGATTCCTTTACCCTGTTTCCTCACTAAATATTGTTCATGAACTGTATTCAAAATATATTGAGCAAACTAATGATTTTGACTCATGGCACTCTGCCAAAATGAAACTTTAATGTGCTCTCACTGAATTTTTTTCATGTTATTTAAGAAAAAATTGTGGGTCAAAGGTCAAACTAAGAATATTAATAGGCCTTCGGGAAACGTTTATACATGTGTTGAATGAAATTTCCAATCTCAAGAGTAGTTACATGTAGAGGAGAGTACATGTGCAGCAGAAGAGAAAAAACATCGAAACTTGGTCAAAATTCAAATACGTTAATTACCTTAACATATTTTGCTTTTTAATCACATTTACACAATAGAACCTGTTAGTTGTTACAGTATGAGACCAAATACATGTACCATATAAAAACATTCAAATTGATACATATTTCAAATTTTCTACAGGATTTAACAGTATTTAACAGGTGATATGTACGCTTACTTATTTAAATATTAAACAATAAGATTTTCCTAATTAAAAATATATCATTTTTCAGTAATTGGTAATATTTCCGTGCCTTTAGGTTCAAATCCAAAGTGGACTCATCGGAAGAATTATTTGGATTGAAAATACACTTTTCAAAGATCTCACCGAGAGTGTGTTGATATTTTGCTGGCGCTTGTAAAAATAATTTTACAGCACACGTCAGTGTTAACAATTTGAATCCTTCGTCATACGAATAAAAGTTTTCTGCAAGAGTCTCCAATACGTACGGAGATTTTTCATTTTTTACTCCGAAGTCTCCCATTAAACGTGGCAAAACAGCTGGAATATCGTAACTGGCATCTGAGAAGTTTACTTTTGAAATAACTTTGTTCAATAGTAATTCTAGATCATTCTTCTCGTAATTTGATAAATCAATATTCTGTATTATTTCTAAAACATTGTTTGATACCTGCATGCTACTGCAATCAAGTAATGAAACTAAAACTTTTAGACATTCACTTTGAGCCATTTTTTGGTGTTTTGAAATCTGATAAATACAATTAATGGCATACATACTTAACTGCTGATGTCTACAGTATTTTTCACTAAGAATTTTCAGTAATTCCTTGTAATTGGTTTCATCGCAAACATGTGGAAGTAATTGTAATTGTTTTAGCGAAATTGCAAGATCTGCACCGTCTTTGGGGTAGAAAAGAATTAGCGAGTCTGAAAATGGCTTAAGCCAATCAGGATCGCTATTAAGAATCACTAGCAGAAAATCTAACACGTGATTGGTAGAATCTTTGGAAGATTTTGTTGACATAAAGTCTTTTAAAACTGGTACCGCACGTTCAATTATTTCGTTCTTCAACTGAGGATATTTAGCAGATGTTAGTTTTAGAAAAAGCTGAATACAATTCACAACTACAGCAGCACTTGTAGAGTACACAAGATACGGATCCAGTAAGCCTAGAACAAAAAGTTGACGAATCTATAACTACTTATAGTATTATATCATATCAAATCCACTGTCATCTTAATAAGAATTCATGACACAAAAATACAAAAATTAATTGAGTCTGGAAAAACTAGAAAAACAAGCATGTGGTATATAGATATTTTCATATTCATGATAAAGTTGTCTTACTTAGTTCGTTAAATAATTCTTCATCATCAGCTGGAATGTATTTGCGAAGTACCTGCAGGACTGTCGCCAGCTGAGGATCTGGAAACTCTTTCAACCTTCGCAGAAGGTAGCCGGCTATACTTCTATTCACAACGACACCCCCTTCAGCTGCTAGAATCGTATCGAGCACTATTAAGCATGAAGTAACGACAGTAGGATCAGTGTCTCGAATACAACCATACAACCTGTTGACAAACAGTTTTGTGTCAGAGAAGCTAGCTGTATATATACTAGAAATGAAAACTCAGCAAAACACATTGAGTCAGTGTGAGGATTTGAAAATAAATGCTGCCTGCTATAAATGTGGCTACTCCAAACAGATGTACCATATACATACCACTTTTGAAAATTTATTATTATTTAATATCATTATTAAATTAGATTTATTCCTACCGATCAATAAACCCGTGTTCTTTAATCAAGTCAGGGGTTTGTTTATAGATTTTCCCACAACCTGTAACCGCTGATAGACGTACTCGAGGATTTCCATCCTTCAATCCTTCGCTCAAAGCTGTAAAAGCATGTTCACGGTGTAACGGCGGAACTGAAGCTATGGCTGTGATCGCCAAGCACTTGATGATGGGATTTGGATCTTTCGTGTCATGAATAACAGTATTTGCTATCAATAGTGCTGTATCAGGATGTACGGAACACAATCTGTAACGATAAGAATACTCAGCAATTTTTTTATATTTACGACATAGGCCTACCGGTATATATTTTGATAACTTTTGAACAGTACGAGATATCGAAATTGTAATCGGCCTATACCTAAAGAACGTTACAACAGTTGAATGTTCTGAGCATGGAAGCCAGAAAAGCTAAAAGCCTTGATCAGTTCAAGGGGAGGAACGAGGAGGGAACTCAGCTGCCACTGCACTAACGAGTGCAACTGGAGTGAAGAACTAAATACAGGTAGGCCTAAATGAAAAATTATACATTTACCTACCTTGGTATTATAGAATATACGGTTTTCTTGATATGTATATTATGGCTAGGTAGTAACTTCACGACTGGTCCAATAAGGCAACTAAGATCTCCTGATATGTTGACTGCCTCCGTTAGCTTTTGGAAAGAAATCATATTTCTCAATATTAAAGATGAGTGGAGCACAACCATCAGGGAAAACCTTGCCACTTTTGATTGTAATTACTATCGTGAACAAAGTCTTACTCTAATCTCTTCCGTGTTTTCGCTAACAGTTATCATTATTATTTCATTCTCATACTTGATGTGCATATTGTCCATTTTATTGCATTGTATTGTACTTTCATCCCACTGACTGGTACATAACACAAGTATAGGTATCGTCAAGTATTTCAAGCGTAGCCACATTATATGAATTGGCAGTCAAAATTAGCACCAAGTTAGGATGTTAGGGGGAGCTTGAGCCTGTTACCAAGATTACCTACAACCTAAAATAACCCTAAAACAGATTGGAACGGCTTACTGTAAATTTACCGTTTTTTGTCACGGGAATCGTGACCTAGGCTAGGTCTGGGCCTACCTTACTCCATGTTGGACCATCAGGTCAGACCATTGATTTTGCTGATTAAAAACCAAAGTCAATGGTCAGGCCTCTATGCATAGGCATTGATATAGGCCTCAACTTACTATGGTTTTTAAAAAATAGCATAGGTCTAGGCTACGCAAAGACCATGGGCTAGGCCAAATCAATGGCTAGGCCTAGGCCCTACGATTAAGGAGGTTTCTATGACCCTACGTCATTGAGTTTGTAGTTAGGTCTAGGCCTAGACGTAGACCTGTCTAGATCTATACCATTGAATTCCTACACCTATGTGGTTAATGGTTACATAGGACTATGAATTTGTAGGTTGCCTACCTGATGTAAAACTATATTGAGTTCTGAAGTACTATTTTGTTGACTTGTTTTAAGTAAATTCACAGAAAGTGTTTCTAAAAACGAAAATTTTGATGGTTGTTGTTTTCCGTCCATTGTATGCAAAATTTAGGCCTAATGTAGGCGCAAATTGCAAAGTGCGAAAATCACCTGTTGCAAATTTGGTTAGCAGCAGCTGAGAATTTGTTACTACTCGTTTGGCAGCACCAAAACAAAGCAGCTGGTGCTGACGTCAGTCCACAGCTCATCAAGCTGTCAAGTTGTGAAGAAAGTGTGAAGTCTAGGTACACATTTTGTGTAAGTACTGATTAATATTTAAATTTATTGTTATAAAATAATCACTCAAATCATAGAATAATTGGAATACAGTAGGCCTATGCCATTCATTTTCATTTATTGTTTTCTCTTGGAACCACATTGTAGGTATAGGCCTAGGTCTAGGCATTAAGTATATAGTGTTAATGGTCTAGGCCTAGGCTTTGAATTTGTAACTTATTATCTGGGCCATTGAGTTTATACCCCTATAACCTCAATGCCTTAGCAAGCGTAGGGTGGCGTAGGCATTGAATTTGTAGTGTTCGATGGCGTAGGCATTGAGATGGATAATTACAAAATCAAAGCCTGGGCCATATCAGAGGGTAGGCGTAGCATTTGCCGCCAATTTTGCAATGAATATAGCAATAAAAAGAGTGCAGCCAATTATCTCGCAATAATTGTAGGCCTATCGAGTGGGGTAAATAACCCCGCGGAGACATAAGGTTGAGAAGTCAGATATATGAGAGCAGATGGAAACACAGTGAAGGAAATGAGACCGTAGACAAATAATCACAGAGAATAAGATCGCGTACAATAAGATTGCGGTGAGCCAGGACCATAACGACGTAGATTAGACAGAACTGAAGTCTAGTGTACTGGTAATCGTTGTCCGGAGATTATTAGCTATGGTATACTGGACGGTCATGCAGCGCAGTGTGACTGCCGAACCCAAAGAAACCGATCAACCCATTGCTTACAATCTCTGAACGGCGGACACGCTCACAGCGTATGGTTTTTCACTGACCTTGCAATTGTTGCACTTTCATTGTTGCAACAGTGATAGTAACTATACAGAAGAAAGGTTAGGCCTATCAATCTTTCAATGAAAATAATGCCACACAAGTTCGACCTTGGACCACTTAAACTACGCCTACCGGTTCACACGCCAAACTACGTGTTTGACTAGGCTTAGACATAGGTTAGAGTTTGCTGTCCATATTCAAACTGAATAATCTGGAAATATCATGTATTTATATCAATCATGTGCTTTGGTTCCATGACCACGAAGTTGCTCCTGCAAAGCGGATTTTTTGTCGCTTTGTCATACATCATTTGTCGTACATAATAATAAAATAATCAATCAAGCATCTTCAAAATTCTAACAAACGGTGAAAATCCTAGGTCCGCTACCAAAAATCGAGAAAAACTCAATTGGTAGAAGTACCCAGTTTGTTTTTCAATGAGACCACTATGTTTGCATGAGCTATCTACTTAAACCGATCATTCTGCCACCAAGTCGCTGAAATATATAAATCTACAGAAGTAGAATAGCAGTGACTTGGAAGTCGCAATTCAATATGTGTGTGATAGATGCCACAGTAAAAGGTGTTGCATGCTACACATATTGACAAATCCTATATTGGTAGGCCTACATTGTATTGATTAAATGGAGAATAAATAAATAAATAAAAGTGTCAAGAAATTCACGGCATAAAAGCGATTTTGCGGTCCATGAAACAACGTTAACAATGATTAAACACATTAAATAGCAATATTTTCTATCGTTTGAGGACTTGATTGCTTTAACTTGAAAACATAATCATTTCGGAGGTTATACCTATCTCTGCTAACGTTTAATGTAGGATATTTTACCAACTTTTTCTCAATATTGTTTTTTTACTCAGAATTAGATGGCAGAAAACACGGGACTGGACTTACATTCCGTACCCACACAAGCTCTTCGTACTGCAACTAGAGAAACAATTTCCATTCGTCTCAATCCAGTAAAAATAATACCAACTGATGAAGGACTTCCAAGGTAAGCTGTAGATATTAGAAGTAAAAACTAGATAGAATTAGGGTATCCGTATACAGAACACCCAGTAGTAATCATTTACTAGTAGGCCTACGTAGTCGTAAGAATAGTTCTAACACATCTTTAAAAACTTCCGTAATAGTATATATTGTTCCATAATGTCTCGTTAATCTTAGCAATCTTATCGAGTTTTGTTCTTCCAGAGATTGGCGTGGATTGGCTCACTTGGCTGGACTTGGAGGAGAGACTATGCCATGTATAGGATCTAGTGACCCAACTGCTCTTGTTCTGAAATCTTGGAATGGATGCACGTTAGGTCAGCTGATGGATTCTCTCAAGCAGTTGGATAGATATGATATTGTTGACGATACTTTGCTCATGATAGGTAAGTTTTCTTTGTCCTTCTCAAACTGACTAACATCACCCAGAAGACCCAGAAATATATGAGTATTGCAAATATTTTATTTTCTCAGATTAATTGTTTGAAGCAAAAATTACAGTGTACACCCAATGCATGGTTCTCGGATCCAGTGTTTTCCTGCTTCTATCATTTATTTTGTGCACCTTACTCCGATATAACCAATATTGAATTTTCCTGCGTGGAACGTTTTTCTGCATGCCGCAATATTTCCTCCTAGTCCCTTCAAAAACTATTTCTAGAGGTTTCATTGTACAGTAGATTTTTGTAGTGGCCTGCACAGGCCCTAACTATTAGACTTACATTGTTAATTTGTTGGTTAGATACCAATTTTTTCTTGGCTGTGGCAACTTGGTCGGATAAATATTGGAAATCTTGTCTGTTTTTCAAAACGTCTGTCGACTCCGGTCCATGACGTATTTCCTCAAAATCTAATGTAACTATTTATGTTTGATGCTATCCAGAACACGATGCTATCAAGTACCTGGAGAGTCAAAGTAGATCGTACATATCTGCTCCAGTAGTCAATTTAGAAATTGATAAACAAATCCTCACAGTGGGTAAGTTTTTTTTATTACTTATTACTTATTAATTAGAAACTATCACTACCAGTATTGTCTTCTTTATAAACTTTTAATCATTTGCGTTGTAAGGTGAAAGTTTCGTGTGGGTTACTTAAATAATAGAGTTACAAGTAACAAGATTCTATTGGATGAACGATAGCAAAAACTTCCATTGTACTCTTATGGAGCTTTGTTTGTGTGCAATTTTTGTTTTGTTTTCTGTTTTCTTATTTGTATACACTGCACAAGTTGCACGGATTCCCGGATAATCAAAAACTTTTCTGGACTTTTTCTTTTTTTTGAACTGTATAGTTTTGTGGCTGAATTGGTTGGACCACTTTAGAGATTAACCATCAAACCATCACAAAATTCCAAAAACCCCAATAAGGTCAGTCTGGGCGGGAAAAATTCGAACATTAATTATAATTATGATATATTTGTACTGACTGTACCTTGCAATCTTTTTCTTCCTTGCAGATGACGTTAGTCGACTTGAAAAAGGATTGGAACCACAATATTACGATGCATTCCTCTTGTTTGCGGAGGAAGATATAGACTTTGCCGCACAGGTTGTGGAAAAGATGGAGACGAAATATAGCCTTAAGGTAAGGCTAGTTAATTAAATTATATGACATGTTTTGTCCCTCGCTTTTTTTGGAAGATGTATATTGTTATTTTATTGTGAAAAACACACTAATGGATCTAATTATTCTTTACGACGTTTCATTGTGAGCTATAAGTGCTTGAGCTACAAGTGATTGAGTGCCTTTTGTAGAAAGAATTTGTTTCAATTAATACTTGACTCTGTTACTCCTTAGTTGTGTCTTCGAGACCGTGACTTGGTTGGCGGGCTTACATTTGAACATGAGGCAATCATGAGACTAATTTCCGAGCGTTGTAACCGCCTTATTGTCATTGTTTCGCCCAGCTTCTTGAGGAGTGAGGCAAACAAATTCTTTGTGACGTTTGCACAAGCACTGGGTATTGGTAAGTTTCATTAAATTTACCCACTAATTAATATTATTATCAGTATAATCAGGGCTGCAAAAAGACAAAGGCCCACGAGACCTGGGCCTAGGACGCCAAATATTCAAGGGGCGCCAATTTTCATCAGTCCGTTGAAATTTAAAAAGTAATAATATATAATGTTGTATTCATTCAAAAAGAATTAAATTAGAATTATAGGCCTATATACATATTCCGTAGTATGAGATGTCAACTCATGAATAAAGAGACTATTAAAAAAAGAGACTATCAAAAACAGCTTGAAAACTATATAATTGATGGTAAATTGTTTTTTGAATAAATAGGGAGGAGGCAATAATTTACGGGTTTAGGTACTTTCAAAATGTCTCAACACGACCCTGAATATAATGTGTATTTCAGTTTTAGTACTGTTATTAATATTATTCAATTGAAAAGTCAATGTGCCCAGTAAGAAAAAAAATAGTTATGAAATGTAAGCTCTTGAAAGAATAACCGACAATGTGAATGTAATTGTTAGATGGAATAGTTAGTTATGCAGAATATAATCTCAGAAAATGCAAGAACAAATTGCAAAACATGCAAAATCATGTAAAAAAATAAGTTAAAAACTGGATTAGCAGTAGAAATAAAAAAAAAATATATATTTTTATCAACATTTTATCAACTTATAATTATTTCAAATTATTCTATCAATAAAAGTAAATGTTTATTTAAATATAGATGTGCAATGCCAATGACTACCTAAAATCATTCCAATATATTGATTATCAAATAACTTTTTACAATGAGTTGTCAATTTTCTTCCTGTTGAATTTTTTTCAAGGTTGGTATTATTGTTTTTTTTGTACAAAATTAGAAGAAAACAACAAAATATTCAGGGAATGTGCCAAAAAGACCAAAATATGCAGAAACATGCAACTTTTGTGAAAGGTGCCCAATTATGCAAAATAAGAGTGTTATTTTTAGAACCAGAGAGTGATGAAATGGATATAGGGCCTATCCACGATTTTTAATGGGATTTGGTGCATGAATCAAAACATGCAATTGCATAACTATCCTATCTCTAGTTATATTATAATCAATGCACTCCAAGGTCTTTAATCCTGTTAAATTAATTACATTAGTGTCATTTTCATTGTTGCAATAATGATTGCCCTTTATCCACAGAGCAGCGTCAAAGGAAAGTAGTCCCATGCTTGTATCAGCGGTGCGTACTTCCTCCAGAACTTAGCTACTATTTCCTCCTGGACTATACTCGTTCAGGAACACTGTGGGACTTTTGGGCAAAAATGCGAGACTCGCTTCAATCAACTGTGATTAGGTGAGAAAACTAGCTGCAAATAAATTGGAATAGTAGGCTATGTTGAATTCAGCGTGGTTTGACTTGCAAGATCGGCCACGCTCGAAGCATTCAACTATAGCTCTTCCTCTATATGTGTGTTCTACAAACTCAATGATGAAGTAGATGTTAGGCACACCAGCAACAGAAGTATATTTAATTTGCTTACAAGAAGCAGAACTTTTTTTATTTCATCTAGTAAAGGCCCGTTTTCATGGCTCGCGGCAGGCGGCTGGCGTTTTTTTCTGGCCAACCAGAAAGCCGTGAATTCTGCCGCTTGAACCTGTTGCTCGCTGCTGCAAGAGATGGAATAATTTTAACTTTGGAAATAAAATGCCGCGGTTCAATTCCCTCACACATACAAGAAGTAAGGTTATGTAGAAATATAACATCCAAATTAGTACATTTCAAATATCCATTATTATTGTATTTGCGAGCCACATAGTACGATGCTGAGGATCACTTGAACGCCTGAATTGAACTCGAATTATATATTAAAATGAATGAATGAAATCTCAAACTGGATGAGAAGAAACGCGAGTTTTGAACAGCGCAGGCGGTAGGCGATATTTTTAAATGCCACCGTCTGCCGCGAGCCATGAAAACGAACCTTTAGTCATTTTTTTTTGTATAGGTCTACCATTCCAGCTCATAGATTCTATACTATGAAAGCGTTTGCCCCAGAGAAAAATTATAAAAAAATGATCTTATATAAACCACTGGACATGCACATGGCTTATCCAAATCTGTGCAACCAGCCATTCACTGAGAACAGAAAATGTGCTGTTACCGCTGTTTGAATAATACTACACAGTCTCTTATATATCGCACTACGCTTCTAGCGTTCAATTTCAATTATATACTTCTTTAGTCATGATTTTGTAGTCTTAGTATCTTTTCAGGCTTTATAGTGTATAGTTTACATCATATTACAAATTATTTATATATAGTGACCCTTAATTTCTGGGGCTCAAGGCGGTTAGCTTGATCTACAAAAGACATTGGTAGGCCTACCTAGTATATGGGCTTGAAAATTTTCAAAGTTGATAGAGCCTACTTGTGAATATGTACTTGTAAAAAAAATCCTTTTAAAAAAAAAAAATAAAAAAAAATAAAAGAAACATTTTTAATTTGTTTTAATTGGACCAATATTGAAAATTTATTGAATATTTTTCAAAATTCATATCAGAATATTTTCAGAATTTTCCCTTATTGGGGGGGGAAATTTTGTGTTAAATGTTGTGTCAGTTAGCTTTGGACTCTTTACTCTCCTGGATACAAGTATAAATAACGGATACATTAAAGAACTGGAGTGTCCTATCATATACGTGAGGGTGAAAGAGATTAATATGTCTATCTTTGTCTTTTTCAGAAATAATGCCTTATCCATCAAGGATATTGAAGAAAATGTGAAACCACTTTTAAAACTCGAAATAGCAAGTTATTCCAATAAGATGGATGATACAGAATTATCGATAGAAAAAAGCAAGCATTTTGATGATGCAGATAATCATACCTTTAGTGTATCTAGTACAAATAATTCCAACTCTAACCTTAGCATTAATAAACTTTCTTTTTCGGAGAAGGTAAAACCAAAGTCTGGAAAATGGTTGAGACGGCTTTTACCGAAACATAAATCAAAGAAGAAGAAAGCTGAGGCATTGTAATTGTTATTGAACTGTCATCCAGCTTGATTGTTGCATGTGAATTTTACATTCTTTCATTCCGTGTCTCAACTCACCGTACAATGTTTCTCGACTAGACAATCTAGACTAATTAGTCGAACTAGACTAATATTTTTATAATTCTGTTGAATAACATATTTTAATTACTAATGTTTTTATAATCTGTTATTAGAGTATTTTAATTACACTTGTTTTTATAATGCCAATTTCAAACATGGTAACATAGTTTATAAAATATGTGAACAAAGTACAAAGAATAAAGAACTACGGTACAGTATTTTGAAATAAATAAAATCAATGTTTATTTTTATTTCTTTGTAATTGTAAGCCGTGCAGAAGGTAGCTGAGGAATATAATGCTACCGGCCATCTGTCAATGCTGATATTGGAATCATTCTTTATTACAAATCGCATGCCCAAAGTAAAACATGACCGTACTCGGTCCTTTCCTTCCCACTCATGTTGAGCACGGCCAAGTAAGAGCAAGCGGACTTTTTACTGTCACGAACAGCCTCTAGCGCTACGATCATTTTTGGCTGCAACCAAACGAGCGGATCACGACAGAATAAAAGCATGCCCTCCGAACGATATCTTGAAAATATTCTTATAATCACCTATAAGTACAAGTGTCTGCATAGCAGCACATATAGCAGCAGCAGCATAGCTCAGCACTATGGCATCTGTTTACTACGCCAGGACATTATTTTTTACATATATTTATTTACATACTCCATTCGATTAATACAATGTACCAATACATGTTTCGTCATGAACTTTATGATCCAGGGTTCGATTCCTACTCTGAGATACTTTTTCTTTTTTCTTTCATGTAAATGCTTGGAGTTGAAGCTAGGGTGTCTGTCAATGGTAGGGAGTCTGGGATCGTGTCAATTACGGCTGGAACTCGTAAGCTCATGAGTTCCAGCAGTTATGATTTTAAGCCTTCATAAAAGTGAGACAATTATAAAATTTGATATATTTGATGTTCCTGAATCCTACCTATATCTTTCAGAATTTGTTTGTACTGTAATATGAAATGTAAGAACTGTCTTGCTAAATAAAGAGTTATTATTATTATAATTATCACAGGCAAACCAACACAACCCTCAATTTTTCTATCACTGAACATTTGAACAACATTGAATTAAAACATTCATTAAAAATCTCAATAATTGTTAAATGAGAGATAAATTAAAATAAATATATTGTAACCAAGTGAAATAACTTGAAAACAATACAGATATACAATACAATTTAGGTGGCCGAATCCCTACCGTTAGGCTTGTGACTAGAGGCGCACCCCAATCAAGCATGGAGCATGAAGCAAGCAGCACGTAGCAGAAGGCCTATTAATATTTGACTTCAGCGTGAATAGGCCTACTTCATTTGCAATTCACAGTTTATTCGCGTAAATGTTCTTGTGAAAAACAAAAATGGCAAAGGTATGAAACCAGGTTGATGACAGGTTCATGTTGATATTTTTTTCAGACTTGCATATAACTTGCCTTGCAAATATGCCTGGCATATTTAGTTCGTACATAACCTTACTTTTCTGAAACGCTGGTAGGCCTCGGCCATTGAGTTGCCCTCGAATCATAGAGTAACGAAGTTTCCTCCTTAATCTATGCTAGAACAATGATTTTCCTCAATGCCTAGACACAAGCCTAGGCCTAGTCTAATAATTTTATATCCATGTTACGTAGGCCAGGCATTGATTCTGATGGTTATAAAATTATTGCCCTAGGCTTAGGCCTAGGCCTACTCAGTGTCTGCTGAAGACTACAGACATTAAGTATACAGGCTAACCTGTATACTTAATGCTACAGACATTGAGTTTACTCAATGCTACAGACAATATAGTGACCAAATTTCTGTCTGCCGAAGAATAAAATATGGATAATCTACACATTTTTATGCCCTACGTAGCAACCAGGCTAACGCTTCAATGGCCGTTCGACTTACGGACAAAATACGTAAAATGTAAAGACTTTTCAAGAGACAAACACCGGGGGGCAAAACATTTGCAGACAAAATAGACACAATGTAGGGCCTAGGGTTATAAAGTGAACAAAGTAGAGACAAACAGTGGGCAAAACAAGGGTTGTTCTGGTCCCAGGCATTGAGTTTGTAGTTACTACAAACTACAAACTCAATGTCCCAGGTTACCTATATTTTGTCCAGACAGAACAGCCAAAACATAGGCCTGGACATTTTAGAGACAAAACGGAGACAATTTAGGAACATAATTCGCCGACTCATTTCAGTAGGCCTATAAGATTAAACTGAAATTATATTGACTTGTGCATGGTTCCCGTAGCAATTTTTGTAACAGTTGATGTGACGCCTGTCAAAACATCAGGGCTCCGCCGGTAACTGAGTTCTGAGTTCACAATATACCGGTATATATATATATATATATATATATGTATATATATAGGCCTAAGTGTAGAATATTTTGTGATTGTGAAAAAACTTGAAGAAATTTCGGATATCTTTGCACGAGTTGTACAATAAATGTAAAAATCTCATCGGTAATTTTACTGTGACACTGAGCATCGCCAATTGGTGTTTGATTTTCGATTTTTTTGGTGTTTTCTG
>OU015462.1:50860536-50973637 GCA_907164805.1 Brachyptera putata
CTACTTCCATATTGCCAAAGTTGAATATTCCTGGATGGATCATTTATTTGCATTACCGTATCAGGAATTGTTTATATTTCCCATTTCCTTGAAGAATGGTGGATAGAGGTTTCACTTCATGTACTGAATAATTAACCATGTCATATGCTTTAATGACGTGAAATGTAGAAAAAAATAAAAGATCCATATTTATAAAATAGGCTAAAGTTGTTCGCTAACACTTTTCTGTATAGATACATAAAACAATTTGTTTACAGCGGATGAGATCAGTGATCCGTACGAGAAGTCTGCGGTGAAAGATGAAAAGGAAGATGATGAAGTTGCCAGCGAGGATGAATATTGCACATTTCAAGAAGACATGAATGGGCTAGAATTGAGTGAGCCTGTGAGCACAGCCAGACTTCTTGCTGTCAGAGAAGCGACCTTGCAAAAGACGAAGTTTCTTATTGGCGTGTTGGCTAGCGGAATCCTGGAGGCTCCGGAGGCAAAGGTTCGCATATTGATGAATATAATATGGGCGTAATAATAATTATCAGGGGTGTGCGAGTTGTGAGAATTTACCGTAAGTATAATTCGAGTTTGAGAGAAAATCGCGAGTTCGAGTTTGAAAAAAAATCAATTACCGTAGTAGGCCCCATTAAGTAGGCCTATTGAGTTTTCACCACGTCGTCTATTATACTCTGCCCAAGGATATACAAAAATAAAAAACGTGTTTTTGGCCGATGCTAGGCCGAGATTCGCATATTAGTAGCGACTTCTGGCCCCTAAAATTTGGGGAAAATCATGTTTTATATTCGGAACAATCGAGATGTAACAGAACTAGAAAAAAAAGAAGAAACAAACTTGAATATTTGAGTGCTCGCACACCCCAAATTATTATCAAATATTTTATTGTCATTATACCCTTGTTACATAATATAAGTTGTATATAGTATAATATATATATATATTTCTCAAAACCCAGATAATCAATTAGATTGGGACAGGGTTGTTTCCACCACTTCTTCTAGGGCAGTCTTCTTAACAGTCGGTTCCTGCTAGTTCCGACTTCTTCTTCCTCTTCTTCTTTCTTCTTCCTCTTCTTCACTACTACTGTACTACTATCCTCTGCTTCGTCTTTTCTTCCTACTAGTTTCCTCCACCGTTCTCTATCTTCCCACCATCTCTCATCTAGCACTTCCTCCCATTTTTCTCCTCGGTTGACTTCCCCACATTGTACTCCCTCCTGCCACTTCTCTCTTGGTCTTCCCACTCTTCTCTTAGCTCCATTGTTTTCTGCTGTCTCGAACATTGCTCTCGGTATTCTCCCCTTTTCCATTCGTCGCATATGCCCGTACCACCTAAGTCTCTCCCTTTCCATTTTATATAATAACTTTTCCACTCCCACTTCATTCCTTATATTTCTGCTTCTCTTCTTCTCCAACTTTGACACTCCTGCTATGCTCCTCACAAACTAAATAATAAATATAATATATAAAGATAGATAGATAGAGAGACAGACAGACAGTCAGACATACATACATACATACCAGTGGCGGCTCGTGGTATAAAAATGTGGTAGAGCTGTCATTTGTCGGTCTAAGAAGAGAATATATACACGATATGTGTGTGTTTTCAAACATTACTACTCCCTACAATACCATCAATATAGTTTCAATATACACTGTAGTGTTATAGTTAATAAACATGGGAAACAAAACACGGCATTTCGTTACGGACACCCACAGAGCCAGTAATAATCTGTGTAGTACTTTGCTTGAAACTGTGTGGTGTGTTCCTTATTTTTTCTCTTACTCTTTTCTACAGTCGTTAGGTTAGGCGTCAACCGTCCCGAAAGTTTCACAGATGGTTTATCTTCTAAGCACATGGTCTTGAAACTGTGAGCGAGCAGATAACACTGTTTATATCTGTTTCTGCCATTGCTGTCTTAATGATACTGAGTAGGCCTATAGGTTTATAAAATCCAAAAGTTGAATAATACCTACATTAGGGCACAGTCAAGAAGCCTTCAATCCTAACGATTAGAGAAACACGACACTACACACATTTGAACTGAAATAAACACTAATCACATTTTTTTTCTATTGCCACATGAAAAATATAATAAAAATTATATAAACATTCACAAAGATCTAAAAAGTCTATAAAAGGCTTGTATGTAAGATGCAAAAATAATAAACTGAATTAAACAAACACAAACGACTAGTGGTTAAAAAAAAATACAATATAGGCCCTATACTATATTTTGTCAACTGACATTAATTTAATAAAAACAATTTAGAATTGAGAAAGAGAATTATATCAATTTTCATAACATATTGCTTATGAAAAACAGAAATATGAAAAACAGACAGAAATAGAAATTACCTTAGAAGGAAGACAGATTTAGTACATAAAAGGGGAGCAGATCCAAGAACGTAATCAAATTATATCACTTAAGAACCACTGTTCCGAATCACGTTTCATTATAATTTATTTATCTAGGTTAATTTATGAGGTAGGAAGAGTATTAGAGATTGTAGGCACCTGGACGCATAATTGACGTTTTCCATAACTATTTATATAACTTGGTACTTTATAAAGAGCTTGATTTTGATTCATCGAACGTATATTTTAAAATTTTAAATTTTCATCAAAATAGTATGTTAATATGAAGCGATATTTATAAAGTTCAGGCAGAGGCAAGAGACGGGCATACTTATACAGATCGAGTTAACTATTATTATCTTGGAAATTCTTAAAAAATCAGGTATAGCCTAATTGTCTTGATTAATCTATTCTGAATCGAAATCAATTTGATTTGGTCTATTCAGTCGAATTGATTATTAGTTCTAGAAATACAGCAGAAAACAATGCTTGCCGCCAACCTGAACAAACACGTGTTATTCATTAGCCTGCCCAAGAAGCCACCATGCGTCGATTCAGCTGCGCGTTCGGTACCTAGGGTACCACAGTGCTAGAGCTGACAATCATCGCAGCCCTGCATTAGCATTGCTCTTGCGATATTTTCCTCGTTTGTGTACGCTATCACCATAGTAACGCGCCTGGAAACTCAACTTTCAGCAACACAGCATCGGCTCCGTTTGCGTGCATGTGTTTCTTCTCAAGAGTAGCTAGCTAGGCCTATACGATTATCACGTGGGATTAATTTTATGAGAAAAGCGGAAAAGAATAGATTGAAAAATAAGAGCTGAATAACTACAAAATTATTCGAATAATAATGTGACTTTAACATTATTATACCACAGTGGGAAATATTTAATACAAAAAAATGTGTAGGGCCTACTTACAGGATTTTTTGTGATCAACTGATTATCAGTTAGATAGGAAGGGTAGGTAGGTGCAAAAATTAGGTAGGGCTGCAGCCCTATAGCACGAGCCGCCTCTGATACATACATACATATATATATATATATATATATTAATAATATAGGCCTGATGCATGATGATGCATAAGTTTGACTTTTAGACAGTGAAAATTAAAATCAATTGAAAATCGAGTACCGTAAAACAAAATAATTTTGTGATTGTTTAGAATTTGTATAAGAAATGGATTTTCAAATTTATTATACCTTATACCATCTACCAGTCTTATACTATACCCCATTTACTTATTGTGAATGGTTACACGGAAAACCTATCATCCAATTCGCTTGAACACTACCATAATACCATTCCATTTTCACTAATCAATATATCAGTTGTGAACTGGGTCTTACAGGACAATGTGGATTTTTTCAGGAAAAGAATTTCAAGAGACTACTGGACATGCTGGATAATCCTAACCCCGAGATTGCAATAACTGTCCGTAAATTGGTATCGGTTTCACTTCTGGAGGTTTTTAAGGACTTGTTACCGTCATATCAGATCAGGCCTATCGAAGAAACCGGGATAAAGTGTAGGTCTATTAAATAGATTATGAACATTATTGTAATTCATATAGGGCCTACTGCACCCGTTGTTTACTCGTTTATAAGTATTAATAATATTTTATTATTTTTCAGTGAAAAAAGGTACTTTGATGCTTCAAAATTTTGAGAAGTCCCTCTTGAAAAACTATAGAACATATTTACAAAAAATGGAGAAGATGGCATCGATTCTTCAGAAAAAAAGAGGAGACAGTAGAGTCCGATCTCTAGTAAGTATATCATTGAGCCGTTTTTCTCGGAAGTGCTTCAATCGACTGCGCCCCACAATCGTACTGTACCAAATTAGATAGTGACGTATAGATCTGTGCACATCTAGAGTCATCAAAATGTGTGTTCCTTTGACCTGTGCAGTACGACCAAACAAAACAAAGGAAGCCACTTAGTTTTTTCAAATACGGTTAAACTTAATCTTCACTTATGCTCATCCAATAACCTATTTTCTCATTAATTTTGTTATTCCAGCAAGAAATAAAATTGGGTGAATTGGCTATTACGTGTTTGTGCGAGTTGTTAGTTATGCATCCGTACTTCAACTTCTCGAAGAATCTGGCACAATTACTAGTGGTATTCCTGAACAGCCGAGAACCAACTGTGCGCAAGATATGCGCTGTCAGTTTTAGGAAGGTTTTCAAAGAAGACAAGAAAGGAGAGATTACATTGCATGTAAGTCTGAGTGAGATTTCAAGTACACGTTAATTAATAGAGTTGGAACCTGAATGATCTCCCATCTGGCTGAATGGTCAAGCAGGCGAGGGTTCAAGTTCCGCATAAGGCATGGGTTTTCGTAAACATCTCTTACACCCCCATAGACAAAAGATACTACCAAGACGAACTTTTTTAAATTCGAAAATTAAAACGAGAATTATCATCATAATTAATAACGATGGTAGGCTTTCAGAAACGGTCAGTGTACTTGGTTGCAATGTGTGGGGCCTAACCTACACTTGGTAGAACTAGTGTGTCAGCCAATAGAAATTGAACTGTATGTCTTGTATGTAGCTATATACATGCCATGGATTATTGAGTGGGTAGGAGTCCGCAACACATACTAACACATACATTTTTGTAAAGAAAAATGCACATATTTTGAATTATAATTCAACTTTGTATGTAGGCCTACACCTGTAAACTGAAAATTCTATTGGATGTAGTGGTTAATAATATGTAGGCCTACTATAGAGACTTGGTGCACTGTAGATTCACATGATAGTTCACAAAGATGCGAAAAACAGGCTCGAGTTCAAAACAAAAACAATAAAATTTCTCGGGACAGATCAGTTTAACTGCATTGAGGATTATCTTGATAATTGACAAGATTTGATGGACTTGTTTCTCTATCTAGATGTACTTTACTGCCTTGAATGATTTCACTCAAGTGATTTCAATCTACTTTTAATTATACCTGACAATGTTTATGAAATTCTCGAATTGTGCTTTATAAGAAATGTCAATAAATAAATTAATAAATTAAAAATTTCCTATAATGATAATGAATTGGATTTCCAGATTGTACGTCGAATAAATCATATGATTAAAGCCAAGTCGCATGCCGTTCACTGTGAAGTGCTAAGCGTGCTGATTGCGCTCAGAATCAAGGATGTCAACTTGGACAAAGAGAAAGAGTATGAGCTCAAACAGAAGAAGTTCATGAATCATAAGCAGAAGTTGCTGAACTTATCCAAGAAGGAAAGAAAGGTATAGTAGAACCTCATTACTACGTCTCTCATCACAATATATCGTCGTTTTTAGAAAGTCCCGCGTATTTTTTCTTTGTTAGCACGTCCCTTGATATAAGACTATCATGAGAATATGACGCTTATTTTGGTAAGAAAAATCATAAATGGTACGACAAAGTGTTTTGAAATCTTCTATTTCAATCATAATAAAATAGTAATTTCTGCCAAAAATTATTTTGAAACAGATTACAGTACATTAGGTGCTAACATAGTTGACTGTTTCTATGTCTCAATCCAAGTATAATAAATTAAATAAATTCCACAGGTTATTTTATATATTAATCATGCAGTTCTTTAAATGTAAACTTCTTTTACGAAACCAATGACCAAACCGACATAATACAATTTTTACACAGATGAATGATAATACAAATGTTTGTAATAATTGTGTAACTCGATCTATGCGATACCACTACTGTAATAGCACTCCGTGCAAATTTAATAAAAAGTACTTACGGTATGTTTTTTTCTCTTCGTACCGTTCTAGAGGAGTAAAAGACTAGATGAATTGGAAAAAGAAATGAACGAGACAAAAGCTGAAGAAAACAAGCAATCTAAACAGCAAAACCTCACAGAGATCACGAAAATCGTTTTCACCATCTACTTTCGTATTCTTAAGAAAGATCCATCATCGAAACTTCTATCCACTTGTCTAGAAGGACTAGCCAAGTAAGTGTATTAGAAAATTAAATTCTCCAATTTATTTTTGGTTCAATTTTTTTAAAGGTACCCCAGTCTGGTGCTGTAGATGGGAGGCGTGTACATTCTACATTGGCAGGTAGCAAGATTTCTATTTCTAAGTTGAGACTCCAACGTATTCCTCGCTTACGATGCACACATGGAAACATGTGAAACGTTAAACATTAGATATTGATGACAGAATGGAATCTCTTAGCATCTCTTAGCATCGCGCCTGACATCTTGCACTGAACTAAGCACACCAGCTCCGTAGCTGGTGTAGAACTACCTGAACTAGTGCAAGTGAACCGGGACAAACAAACAAGAAAGTGCAGCTTGGTGCAGAACCACGGTTACAAACAAACACGATTGTGCAAGAACTGAAGAACCAGTTCAGCTAGTGCAGGACAAACAAACAGGCTTAATGTTAATTCAAATTTTTATTATTTCGAATTTCGAACTGATAATTAGTCCAAACTTGTATTTTATTATTGTTTTGTGTTTGTTTAATTCGAATTTCAGGAAAAATTAGGTTTAAAAGTTTTCACAATGAAATATTTTTATTACGTGAAATCCTTTGTAATCCTGTTCCCTATCCTAAACATTAGCGGTCGGGACAGCATACTTGACTCAGCGTGCTATTAGGATGAGGGGCGCGAGGCAGGTGGGTTGAAACGCCCGAGTGTTAATGGCAAGGGGGGACGGGCGAGTTATTCTCACTGACACAATGAAACAAAGGACTTCTTGTCCACGCAGGACATAATTCAAGATATGCTTTTGTCCATTGAAAAGTTGACTATGTTTGTGTTGCAGTTGAAGAAAATTACTTTCGATAATAGATAATATATTTGAGACTATCTTTATTTTTCAATTAAAATTATTTGATTGACAGTGAATATTATCCAGATTGTGCATTGTGTATAAGAAGTTATCATTAATTGTAAATAAATCGGTGGTCTAGAGCTGCGAGATAATAATTCGTTCTTTCATTCCAGGCTCCAATATCTATATATTTTTTTCCTCTAGATTGCTTTTTACTTTACATTTAGTAATTTGACTCTTTTAACCTGTGAACCATGATACCTATTCCCTAATGAGTGACATGATAGCATGTAGTATTCATTGCCACTTTGTTGTGCGTAAATCACTTGACACTTCACTTGAAGATACACACATGGCTGTCAAAAGATGCATGGATGGAGAGGGAACAAACCACATGTGCCTCTTACATGCACACTATATAGGCCTACTATACAAACAAAAAGGATTTTTTTGTAATTTGAATTTTGATTTTTGAGGTCCCTTGGGATTCGAATCAACATGGGTTTACTGTAGTAGATAGGCAACAGATAGTGATTTAACTTGTTCACCCTTCGTTACATATGTTATTTTTGTACCTTAAACCAATAGTTATCAGATTAGTGTGTAACTAAGATTTGTAAAACTGGACCCAAGACATACATGTGCATACCAGTAAAATAACTTATTTGTACTCCAGATTCTCCCATTGCATCAACTTGGAATTTTACCACGATTTGGTAAACGTTTTGGACCAGTTGATGGACGGAACATTGCTCGGCTACCGGGAACAACTTCACTGCATCCAGACTGTGTTTACTATCCTTTCCGGACAAGGTGATGTCCTCACCATTGATCCACTAAGATTCTACACACATTTGTACAGGAATCTGCTTCAAATTAATGGAGGTAATAATGATACTAGTCTAAAACAATAGCAAGTATGGTACGTCAATATTGAGGGATGTCGAGGGAAAGCATTTGTATAAACGTAGTATTTATCGCGATAATTATAACGGTAATCATAGCATTCGGACTCGTTCTCAGCCCGTTGCTTGGGGTATATCTTCTTTGTTACAAATTAATAATGAATTATTAAACTGGCATTATATGTGAATTTAATTCACTTCTACTGATTGATCAATAATTGAGTTTGGTTGTGTCTAATAGATCTATGTATTGTTCTGGTTCTGTTATAGGACGCAATCATGCAGACTTGATGATAGCTCTTAAAACCCTAGATGTCGTACTTGTACGTCGCATGAAGAAAGTATCTCAGCAACGTCTTTTGGCTTTCACAAAGCGACTGAGCATTCTCTCCATGCAAGTCTTACACAACGGCGCTCTCGGTTGTTTGGCGATAATCAAGTCAATCATGCAGTTGAACAGGTCGGTGGATGTTTTGTTGGACTGCGACTCGACACTCGGCCAAGGAACTTATTATCCGGACCTGGACGATCCGGAATATTGTAACGCTAGTAATTCAGCGCTGTGGGAGCTTACTGCTATGCAGCGTCATTACCATCCGACTGTCCGCAGTTATGCTACGAATATTCTGTATGGAATGCCTGCTTCGGGACAACATAGTGTAGCTCCCGAGTTTTCGAAACTGTAAGTACCGTTTCATGATCTCTTGAATTATTTACTGCTTGTATTTACTTTTTTTATTAACATCAAAAACTCAACACTCTTCCCTTATTAGACTAAGAATGAGACTATGAATGCTTAAGAATGACAAGTTAGGACCGTTCAGACGGGGTACCACAAAGACGTTCTCAGGTCTCACTACCCTAAAGGAGTCGATTAATTATATAATGCTACTCATTCAAACTTCCAAGTTCTAAGTGTTTCAGTACAAGTAATTTTGTATGATGAAGAGTACCTATATACATAATTTTGATGAATGTGTATTCTCTTAAATTTTATATTTCACTCCAGTATATCTATGTTCCAAGACCTTAATAGCTGCGACACAGTAAAAACTTGTCTCTTTTTTTGGAATGAACTGTTACACTATTGACTATGCTACGTCTATTAACTGGGAATGCCGATCTTTATCGATCCAAGTTTATATTGATCACTAATCTATCTGCATCAATCCTAAATTCCTTATGGATGAAAAATGTATCGAATGATTGTGAAGCAATGTCCAAATATTTGGGCTATGCTTGCGAACAAATGGTGTCGATGAAGCTCGGCTATAAGTATAGACACCTACTAGGCCTATATTATCCATTATTTTCGACAATTCAATTTCTTTGTCTAATCAAATAATCAATTGTTTTTTAGTTGAAATATAACCTACTTATCATTTGATTAATAGTCATTAAAATTTGCTTCATCAATGTCACTTTTTGACATCGAATGAGAGCACTACTTTAATGTGTAATGATCGACTCTATTTTTCAGGTCGTCAGAAGCGCTGTTCAACGAGTTTGATCCTTCCGAGGTAAAATTCAACCCAGCTGTTCGACCTCTCAAGAAAGGTCAACAACTGAAATCCAAGCCACGTAAAGAAACGAATTTCCACAGTAAAGAATTGCAAGACGAAGTGAACAATTTGGCCACATTAAATAATACTGGTTCATTGAACTTTTATTCTGATTGGTCTAGAAAAGTATCCGTCAAGAATGAAGCAAACTTGGTCATTGATTCTGAATTGAAATCTACTGACAATGTAGACAAATAATAGGCCTATGTATAATCTAGAAATGATTACAATTTTTTTAAATTTCTTCTATTGTTAGCCTACTTGAAATTACTGTATTAAATTATAATTTGTTGATACGATATACAACATGTATTGTACTCTCCATATTATACTTACATGAATTATACCAGGTCTGTTTGACTTTCTAATATTATTTCTACCTTTTCAACTAGACTTGGAAATCCAGGATCTAGGATGCATAATCGCACAGCTTCTTCCAAATCAAAATCTTCCATCAAAGATTGTGGGACTGTAACAATCGATATGTTTTAGCGTAACATTCTCCCAAAACCGTGACACAGATATTCTTGAATTAAAAACTTTACGAAGGAAGGTATTATGTAGAAGCAAAGCCCTACTTTATTTTAATTTTATTTCTGCTTCTCAACAATCAAATACATGATGGTGTTTGTGATTTTTTAATATTTTCAATTTTGATGTGTCGACAATATTTCAGTCCGAGTTTCCGAATGTGGTTCAATATTGCGTATAAAAGCGAAGTTACTCCAACTGTGTAGGGCTACTATATATGTAATAAAAGGCCTAATTGCTGAGAGTGGATTTTTTTACTTAATTAATTTATTAGACTAGTGGATTTTAAGTAAGAATGAAACTAATAGACTGTGCCTTGCGTTACCTCAAGACTACTATCACTTATTGTTGACAACAATGTTTGTTACTATACAGTACAAATTGTTTTTTGCAACAATGAACATTTTCAAATAGGTCAGTTCAATAAAGGACAGACTAATTGACCACTTTCGTTTTCATGCCCCGTTGACTTCATAAAACATAACATCCAATCAAGTGGGATGTTTCAACTGATAAATTCTATCGGTGTATTTCTAAATGACTACAGTCGATACAGATCTAGATGACCAATTGATAAGTCACTCCGATCTGTAGTCGTTGATTGGCCTAGTTACAAGTTGCCATGGTTACTGTCTGTTACGATTTACGAATAACTTACCTGTCAAAAAGTTGCGAATTGGTCCTGTGCCGTTCAATAATGCTCGGTAACACTCGCATATTGGCAAATGACTCTTTGTTGCTTGATCTGAAGTAGAAAAGTAAATGAAAGTTTTTGGGAAATGTTTAAATTGAATTTGGAAAGACTAAAGAATGATTTAAGCCAAAAATATATAATATCATCTGGTATTAAACTAAACTTATAGTTATATCTTTTGTCAGTTCTTGAAATACAGTAGAATCAGATGTTGGGACTGTAGTTGCTATGGAGACACTATGTCCCAATATAGTTTTTGCGACATGCTATTGGTAAAGCTATCAATATAAGTCCTTCGAGAAATAATTACATGTCAAATTGTACCACGGACAAAGGAAGTGATTGTACGTAAAAGTACAGCATATTTTTTAATAACTTCTACCTCTGTAATATTTCATATTCAACATGATACACATTACGTAGCACCTTTAAATATCCAGTAGTATTAGCCAAAAATATGATTGAAATGAGAAATAGATTCTAGCTGTTGACACGATTTTAAGCACATTATTTGTTCCATATGATGAACCTAAATTGTTTGCTTTCACGTGATTCTTGATCCATGATGGATACAGTAAATAGACAGGTTTTAAGGATAAATTTAGTTCTGATTGATTGTGTGTAGGCCTATTAGTGATAACAAAATTTACCATTGTTCCTTTTGATGGAGATGAACCTTTCCAGTTTCTCGGTACAATCCAGACAAGTTTCTCTACTGGATCCATATTCGCTCGTAGTAAATTTGATGCGAAGTCTACGAGATACGGACTGGAGAAAATCTTCAATTAGGCTATTATTGAGTTCTCAAGATTTATGGAAATAAATTGAAAATTTATTTTAAATCAGATAGGCTTAATAATATTGTTAAATGAGTAGAAGTCAGTAAATCCCAAAAATCCTGAAATCCTTTTTAAAATCCTAGTTCGAGGTGAAAATGAAACTTTGCCGCCTAGATCGCCTACAAAGTGGCTGAATGCTTGAGTAGTCGATCTTGGTGGCTTATGCAATCGGTTTCATAGATCCAGAACAACGTTGAGCATATCCATCGTAGTTAGCTATTGTCCTATGTAAAACCTATGACTACCAATAACGTAACAGGATAAGCAACTTGATCATTTCCTTTCGCACCATGCGGGAATCAAAGGGATGCCGTCATACTCAATTTACTGGTAGTATTATATATTGATTCATAAAAGTAATACGTGTAATGCACTCTGTGAATCCAGCTCTTCCCAATTGTATTAAGCAACATTGGAATACATTTCATTTGAATTAGCCAATCTATATTTTAAATACGTGTGTAAAAGCATTGGACCCCTAGTCAAGAGCCATACTGCCACATTTACCAATTGATAACTGCATTAATTACTTGACATCTGCGAGAAAGAACAGAAACAATGCAAGTACTCAACTATGTACTCTACATTGAAATACGAGCTGAATGCGTACGTTTTGATTTGAAATTGCGAATCTCAAAAATGTACACTTCAGCGCGTCACATTTTTTGCTTCCATCATGGTGAGAAGACGTCCAATGTTGAAAGTATATAACTTACGCCCTGTTGCTTATCCCATTACGTATTGGTAATCATAGGTAAAACCTAGTCATAGGTAAAACCAATTAAATTGTAAAACAATCGAAATTATCAATAGGTGAATCAGGAAGGCAGCAAGTCAATACTCTAGATTCAAATCAAGGTGTGTGTATATTATTTTTCAACACGTTTCATTACTGCGCATATGCTGCGTTTTCTTTGTAATAAATATTGCTAAATTGAAATGTGAGAATGAATAATATTAAATTTGAAATCATTAGTTTGCAGCCTAAGCAAAATGCTGTTATGTTATATTATTTTTAATACTACTTGTGTATTGATAATTACCTCATTTTGGATAACTATTACCAGAATCGGTCCCTTTGCAATTCCACGAATCTCTTTAGCACCCATAGTCAGAGTTACACTGTCGTACATTACTCCATTTTTGAGGACGATCAGTTGATTACCCTAAAGAATATTAAATCATGATTAAATAAAGCTCTTAAATACAGATGCCTTTAGAGTACAGGTAGACTTATATTTTAGTTGAATGAAAATATAATGTTGGGGCAAAACAAATTCGAAAATGATGAGTTACAATAATTATTTCAATCCAACAGGTTACCGTTAGATGTACACTTACAATGAAACAGTTCAATATGAGCTCTACTAACAGCACTGAAGAAAGGAATTCCCAAATGCATGATGTTCATGGTTAAAGAATTCAACAGCAATGAAGCCGAGTAGATAATAATTATGCACAATCGCGAGCAGAAGACCCACAGGAAAAGTCTTCATTTTGCACTACATAATTTTTTTAAATTTCCAGGAATTGAAAGTGAATAGGGCCTAGGCCCTATAGGTTTTCAAGAATTATGGACTATCTAGGTGCAAGAAATGTTATTCTGTGTATGACAAAAAAAAAAAAATGTAGAGGTAATTTGGGGTAAGATATTCAGTTTAGCTCTATTGTTACTTGAGGTACATTAGGTAGGCCTAGACAGGAATTCTGTGTTTTTAAATTCTGTCGACTTCTCTCTTACCATTAACTGTAGCAAAATTTTGCAATCAATTTTCGAAACATGATTCCACGTTATAGAATCTTTTGAAGAAGCATATTTTTCGAGCAACCACATTGTAGATTGCGATATTATCTAGGATTATAGCTCTAGCCTCTAGGAGATGGTCCTATATATTACGAAGAGATAATAAAATAACAAAGTCATAATAAAATGTAAATGTTCAAGACTTTCTTTGAAGTATTATGGTTGAATGCAGTTTGAATTTGGAGTGTTTACCTTGAGCCGACATTTGTAGAAGGCGGTGAGCCGACTGTTTACCTTGAGCTGACATTGTAGAAGGCGGTGAGCAGTAGAAATGTTATGTTATTTTGGCGCGTAGCCGAACTGTCAGCAAGTTGTGTTACGGTGTTTTTGTTGGTTGTTTGTGTAGGCCCTAGGCCTTTTATAATGATATAATACTGACGCTATGATAATGAATAATTCGTTGGATGATATCGACATAGACGCTGTAATTACAGAAAACAGGAACAAGATTTGGCAGGATAAAATAAATTTGAGTCAACAGGTGGGTCCCTACAGAAACCTTTAATATGGTTATAAACTCAATTTAGGCCATTAAATTTGTAGGCCTAGGTCTAGTGTTGGTTGCACCGGTCTGTTTTAGGGTTATGCTAGGTTTTTTAAAAAGATTTTATGGTGTTTCAGAAGTGGTTAGGGCAAACTCACTAGTTGAGGTAGGCCTATAGCTGTTCGATTCGATGATTGTGCTCATCGTTCCATCCATGTAATGTTTGTGTTGAATGGTCAGTGAGACCATTGAGTGTGACCATTGACAAACTCAATGGGAGGCTAAATTGTACGTTTCGAACCTTGACTTGACTATCCCTAACCGTCACCTATCGGCATGGCTTGCGATATATTTATACCTTATAACCTCACCGCGATAAATTTGTAGTTAGCCGTGGCGATCCGTTTTAAGCTTATGTAATTTTTTTTCAGGTTTTTAGTAGCGATGCCTGCTTGCCTTGCACTTTACACACTCTATTTGTCTGATATGACGCCTCAGCGTTGTAATTAGTAATGAAGCGTCTGTGTAGTGTGAGCAAGTATTTAGTTAGGCCTATAATCATGAGCTTAAAAAAATTGTTTTCAAAAAAATAATTTACAAATGGATTTGCCATACGGTACTTGAAAAGGATGCAATATTAGGCCTAGTTGAAACTTGAATCATTTTAAAATTATCTTCCAAAAACTTGGCCCTCTTTATATCATCAACTTGTATAGGTTCTATCCTACAGGGAATGAGGTTGTATTCTAACCTGTATACTTAATGGTTGTATGCAATTACTATACAGTGAAACCTCTATGCGTCGTTCCCGGATCCATCGTTTTCCTGCTGTATCATTCATTTTTTCTCATCCCACTCCCATATAATCAATGTCAAATTTTCCTGGATGGATCGTTAACCTGCATGGATGGTTTTATTTTACTGGTCCCTTGGAAAACGATGCGTGTTTCACTGTGAATAGAAAAGATCTATTCATGGTATTATAGTACTGAAAAACCAACCCAACAACTGAGAAAACCAACAAAACCCAAAAAACCCAAAAAACCAACAACTGAGAAAGTACACATTTCAAAAAATCACCTGCGGGGCGGGTGTTAGTTTGTAATAATTTCGATTACTCTACTAACTTCTTAGCACTGTCCCCAATTTTCTTTTTTAAATTGGTCACCCTGGCCTATAGGTATTATGTAAAAAAATAATTAACTAATAGTAATACTAATATTGCATAATTTTAACAGGTATATAGTAGGCTTTCAGCTGAAAAATCACATTTTCAGCTTTATGCCTGAATGCTGTATAAATTATAAATATCTCTATTTCTATATTAGAATTTTGAAATCTCATACTGTTCAAAAGTTGGCACCAAAAAACTGATATCTCGCTAAATCGGCTCTCATGCACTCTTAAAGTACTATACCACTACGTACCGTACCAGTAACCTGGTCATTACAATAGAACCTCTTTAGAAGATGCTTAAGAAGACTAATAATACTGTGTAACATAGTTATATCTATATATATATAATATATATACTGTATATATGTATATATAATTGTATATATTTTTTTATTCACCAGTTAATGGCCTTATATGTAAAAAATGAATTGATATATTAGAGTTAATAGAATAGAACTTATATAATTATATTGTAAAAAAGCAAAAGAATGCTTGAAACAATGAATATTCACATACATACATACGGTACCTTTGCAACTAGCATCAATTAAATCAAGTGTCAATACCTAAATGCTATCATGTAGTATGATATAAATAACCTTCCCTCTCTCTCTCCCCAACCCTCTTTTTTGCTAGTGATAGTAAATCAATAAAGTATCATGCTTTGGTTATAATCTCTTGTGTTATCCTCAGTGTGTTACCTGGCTCCCAAACATCAATATTGATTTTTGTGCTGAAAGACAAGACACTATAACTAGACTTCACTTGACTACTGGTAACCTATTGTAATTATAGCCAGGCCTATATTTGTGATTTTCTTTTAACATGGAATTTGGACAATGTCTGTGGAGATTGGTGTGTCACTAACTTTATTTAACATAGGCCTAATACAAATAAAATATTATCTCGTTTCAGAAAAATGGGTTTAAGCATCATCCAAAATCCCACACATTAATCGTAGATAAACAGTGCAACAGCGTAAGCCCATCAAATGCTGTTGCAGTGGAAAAGAAAATTGGTTCAGCATATTGGCTGGATAACAGATCAATATCTTCAGCTGGTACTTTTAAAATTTCTGAGGTCAGTGTTGAAACTATAATCCTAGTTTAAAGGCTATTCTAGTCCGTACCTGGCTGTATCATGTTACAGAACACTCTTGATATGAGGTCTACATTTCTCAAGGTCTACATTTTCATAGTTCTCTGTTATTCTGTTTTAAAAAGAAACGGAGGTATTTAAAAAAAATAGTAGTCATATCGGTAAGTACTGGTACTTCATTCACATTTCAATTGATTTGTGAGTTGTCTTTTTGAGGTTCAATTTCAATATCTAGGATGCTTTATTAGAAGGGCATAAATTAGAATTGTTAATGTAGTATTTTCAGGGGCGTAACAAGGAATTATGAGCTCTGGGGCAAGAAACTCAAATGGGCCCCTAAAAACATTTTTCTTCACGTTTGTTGTAATCAAACTTTCGTTAGGATAACTTGTTAGGCCTACTTAAGCCATCAGCAGTCAACATATCCAAACTTCATTCTTGTACCGTCACATCAAGAGGAACCCGTCCACAGATATGTGTCAAATTTACAATCAATTGTTCTTCATGTACCAGTGTTGAAATTATAGGCCTATGTATTAAATGGTATAGTATTTTATTGTGTAGTATTTCTGAACCATGAGTTTTCTAGTTCCTTTGAACGTACAATATCTTGCCAGATGTTAGCTCAAATGACTGTGGGACATGATGTCATCCTGCCAAGTTCTTTAATTAATTAATGCAATACAATTATTGTTTTCTTTCAGACATGTGGAATTTCTAGGACCCCAACGAACATTTCACTTCGTCATGATCGAGGAAAAGAGACATCTCCCAAAAGTGTTATCTCGAGTCTTGTCGGTATATTTGGTGGAGATGAAGAAAACAATGAGGTAATATGAGCCCTACGTGTAGTGCTTCAACTTCTCTTTTCTGTTTTTCAGATTGTTGTAGCCATCCGTTAATTGTTTCAAATAATTGATAGAATTGTAAAAAAAAATCACATTTCTTTGTTACTGGTACTGCATTTGAGCTGTAAGTTGTGAACACAGATGAAAAAAATCAATAGTTGAAAGTGAATCTTGGAGTTACTTATCAGATATATTATAAACCGGATTCATCAAAGTCCAGATCCGATTTAATAGATCCGACTTTGAATCAAAAAGTGATTTTCTATTTTGTTGATAGAAGTGTTTTGTTGATCGTTATTTTTGTTATTTTATTATTGTTGTTCACTAGTCGTATTGCATTTTTTCCCGAGTGTGTATTCTAAGCGTACAACGACGTTAGGGGCTAGAAGTGACCGCTGCGAACTGCCAAGTGGGTTGCTAGATATACCAAACCCAACACCATGCATACTCAGTGAGACATCAAAAATAGAGTAGAATAAAAATCAAAAACATGTTGCTTAGGCCTATGTCTCATCTCAAACATTAAATCTGGATTTTCCAGTGCTCAACAACTTCAAACTTTCCCTTTCAATCATTGTTGTAGGCCTGTAAATACAGCTGTTTATAGGCCTAGAGAATATTAAGTAGTATTCTTTTCACAGCCACTAATCGCAACAATGGTTCGCCACGGCGAGTATTCACCACTGAATCCCAATCTCATATCTCCTGGCAATTCTTTACTTGGTCTTGGCGAATACGAGGAGAAACGACGACAGCTCATGATGAAAAAAAAACAGGAATATAGGGAATACTTGGCTCAAGTAGGTTGTGTATTTCACTTTCGTGCTTTCTGTCATTTTGTTATCAAAGTGTTATTTAATAATTACATTACAATAACATTACAATTTTGGTATTATTATTTACTATGAGGCATGAGGGTCTTTGCTATATTTGAATAATGAATGATATATCATCAAACAATAACTTGAGAATTGGTTATGAAGTAGAGTAACGAGTCATAAAGTTATAATATAATATTATAAACGGGCAGAATAGTAAGATGTTTCAAGGCTATATCGTGACCCGAATATGAGGTATGAGGTATTGGGAGATTTTTTCATCTCATGTGAGAAATATGACGTTTTGGTCTCCATGTTGAGATCTTTCTCAAGATTCAGTCTTGTTCAGAAGAAAGAACCGTCCGAGAAGAGAGAAGGGTGGCTGAGTGATGAAAATCATTTTCATCAGTGTGACAGAATCATATACAGAGGACGATGAAGGATTGGATCAATCTTGAAGAAAGTGCAAGAACTGCAAAGGAATTAATTTAGTATTCAAGAAAAAAATATAATATAATGATAGATCTTGCCACCGTGCATCTAGCACATATGCAAGAGTGTTCATAAATACAAATACACAAATACAAATATAGTCACTCTCTTTCTTCTGAACCAGACTGACTAATTCATCAAGTACTATATTCATCTCACACTACGGGACAAAATCACCCAATATCTAACAATAGTAATAATACCTTGAGTATAATAATATTCAACTAGTGAAATTTAATCATTCTTGATCAACTCTCTAGTATCAGTATAATACCTGTTGATGTTAGGTATTTAATAATATGCATTGTAATTGATTTAGACACAGTCTTCAACAAGTAGAAAAGATATTGCCACAGAACCAAAGAATTTTTCAAATGGTTTAGAAGAGAAGCAAAAACTAATGACGGACGTTGAAATAGTCCGAGACTCGAAGGTTTATGATTCTCGATCGGAAAGCAGAACCATCTCTCATGCGCACGCTGCCACGAATACAACCCCGAAACGTGTTCCGAAAGAAATCCAAACTGTTTCCGATATCCAGAACAATAATCAAGAAACGATCAAAGAGGGACAGGAAAAAGTGATTGAGAATATTTCTCGCCGGTCGGCTTCGTACTTGAGCCCAAGGGAACGAAAACTGGCAGAATTGCAAGCTAGCAGCATAAATAGTTCAACTTTTGGTAACATTACTAATAGTAGTGGCAATGAAAAATGGCCTCCTCCATTACAGGTTGGTATTTTCTGGATGTTACCAGGTTTCTTTATACTTCTATATTTAATGTAATAATGACCTGTGAAATATTTTCCTCTATTCTTACAATTATGTTTTTATAACTGCCTGAAAAATATTTCATCCATTTGAGACTTGTGAATCATTAATAGGCCTAATATAAGTTTCAAACAAATTTTACTGGAATGTCAGTATACTTTGTTTGTACTTTGTAATAGGCTGTAGACATAACTACAAATACACTTCAAATTATCAGTTGTATAATATCAGATGATTCCACTAACAGCTGAAATTGAAATATGATGTCTGCCTTAAGAGTGTCAAGGGAGGAAAGTAAGGATCTGTGCATGAAGTGTTGATAACTTGATGTGACATATAATAAGTAAAAAATCAAAGAGCTGAGCCATATTTGTAGCACTCGCCCCCGAAGTATTTCTCATTTGGGGTGGCGTATTTGTTATATACAAATTTAAAAGTGAAATGATTGAACTCTGCCCAACAATACTGCTTTAGGAGCTCTTTCAGCCCTTTACGTCCCATCTATTTTTTCTTTTTCTGCTGTGAGAATCTAGACTGACAATTTAGTTATCGTATATTTCACAGTCCATATCCAATCGTCGAGATATTTACAAAGAAGAACTGAAAAAGCAGATAGAGATGAAGCGAAAAATTGATGCTGAACTTTTAGAAAAAGAAAGAATGGAAGATGAAGCAATAGCTAGAAGAGTGGAAGAGCAACAGGAGAGAATGAGACTAGAATATAGTCTAGAACAGGCAAAAAATAAAGAGAAACAAGAGGTAAGCATGACCATTTTCAATCTTACCCTCATTGCGGTACTATACGTAATGTACTATGTTTCTTCTGTAACTGTATCTAGCCAATGTAATGCCGCTTTTACTGACTCGCGTTGAGAGCGACGCGTTACACGTGACAGGCGCGCTGACCAATCAGCTATCGTGTTTCGCGCGTTGGCCGCGTCAGGCGCTAGCTCGCGTTTGGCGCGTAGAGACATCAACCTGGTTGATGTTTCTACGCGCCAAACGCGAGCTAGCGCCATCTAGACTGCTGCTACTCATCGTTCCCTGCCCGCTCCGACCGAACGTACAACAGTACAAGGCGGTATAAGATAACCTCAAAATCAAATCCGACACACGTGAGAATGGACAATGCATTTGTCTTCAAACTATGGAAAGCTTTTTATGACATTAAATGACTACAGTAATTTGTTGTAAAATTAAGAACAAGGCAGTGCATGCACTGTTGGAGTTTTACCATTCGATCAACGTTCAAGGAAGGGGCGTATTACAAATAGACTCATAAAATTTCTTAGTGCTCTCCTAATTATTGATAATTAGATCAAACATAAAATCGTTCCGGTATTTTCTTATTATAGTTGAAGAGAAAAATAAGACCGGTAACCTTACTTCGCCAAATATCAAACTTTGAAGATAATCTGACAGTTCATGATCATAAATTGTTAGGCATCCATTTTTCTGTTCACTTTCGGCGCGCGCGAGTAAATAAATGCAACTACTCGCGTGACGCAGCAAACGCGAGCAACGCGTCGCGAGTCAGTAAAAGCGCCTTAATGCAGTTACTCTAGAAGCATTTACGCAGTAGTTTTATTACTGCGTAAATGCGTGAGTGTAAATGCATAACATATTGTGAGTAAAAGTAAATAAGCCTAATCCTACTCCATTATCCATCCCTGCATTTTTTTAAATCAAAATTCTAATTTTTACATTGTTGAATTGTTGTTAATTAGCCGTTGTACGTTAACTTTCACGTGTATTTTATTGTCCACTACAATCACGTTACACTATTAGATGTACGTACTGGCTAACTATACCTATGTACTGTACCTACTGTGGGTTTGGGCTGATGCGATACCAATACCCTGGTATTGATACCCACCCCAGGTACCCTAAGGCATCACTAGTTTGAAGAAAATTAATTATTACCATTGGAAATATTTGAAATATTGAATTTGAAGTTTGTGAAGAACAAAGGCTATGATTTACAAGGAACACTTGACAGTTTCAAAATCAAAGTGTGTATGTAACTTACAAGTACATTCCATATAAATATTGCTCATCTTAGAAAAGTTTATATCAATTCTGTTTTAATTACCGTAATCAAAATACCTACTGGTACATAATTTTTTAAAATTCAAATTCTCAATTTGTGGGGTCGTTAGTCTTGGGCACACCTGCGACCTCGGTCCTTGCGGCCCGATAGTTACACCGATGGCTGCAAGTCCCTTCTTTATTGAAGATGTCAAATAAACTGAATTCTGCTACTTATATTTGAGCTGTTATCGGCATAACGCCTAGATTAAGGAAATTATAGAAACAAGAGCTAAAATCGTTATTTTTATATTGCATATATAATTATCTACTGCATATACTGTATAGGGCTATACTTGATATAAAATAAGGTCAAGGAGAACCTACTCCTCCCTCCTATTGTTTCTATTGATTTTCTATGCCTACTAGTAATAATTGAAGACATTCTATCCTGTTGTTAATAGAGATTCCGTCAGATTGAAGAGTTTCGTCGTCGTCAAGAGGATCTCAAGATTTCTACCGAACCACCACCACTTCAAGTTCGTTTGTCTAGAGAAAGAACAGACTTCAATCCTAAACAACCTAATTCTAATATAGACCCGGCAACAGTTCAAACTCGTTTCTCCAGGGATAAAACAGAGCTTAATCCTAAATTAGCAAACCCTAATTCAGAGCCAGCTACAGTTCGTAATCACTTATCTAGAGAGAGACAGAACTTTGATCATAAACATCCGAGGCTTAACCATAGTGTCCAGAACTCCTTCCAAGCTCATTCATTAGAGCAGTCCCATGAAAAGTCACACCCTCCAGAATGTATGTTAGTGTCCGTCTTACCTATAATTGATCCTCTTGTCAAGAAAAACAAAGGATCGAGGCCAGGTATTGATGCCCAGAATTCGAGAAGAAAACGGGCTGAAAGTGATAGCCATAACGGTGAGTCTGGTTATCAGAATGTTCAGAACTTTGAAGATTCTCTCCCGATTCCGGTTTTCCGAGCTTCATCACCAATAATCCCAGCTGCAAGGACTTCTGCTGAAATGAGACAATCTATGTCTGCAAACTCGAAAGCTATTCAGATGCTGGAAGCAAAGTGGCAGGTAATTAGGTTTAATATTCAACCAAAAATTTGCTACTAGAAAAACACAGCATCCAAGATGAGCAAGAGTAGGCCTATTGAATGAAAATGAAGAACCTTGAATAATAAGTTAATTACGTTTTCCTTCAAAATAGGCGGTCCGATTTTCGAAAAACTTGAAGTTCGTAATATTTTATTTAAATGGAGTAAATCTATACATTTTTCATAATTCATTTCTCAAAATTGTTCCTTTAACAGTGGCCTTGTTATATCACAAATGATTTTCAAGACTATACATCATCTAAAAAGCAGTGTGAACCTGGAGTAAATATGAATATTAATTCATGTCTGTTTTTAGGTTCCTGCCGTTGAAAAGAATAGTGTAGTTCGTTCCAATCGATTCTCATCTGACACAGCCGCAGGCAGTCAAAAGACTGTCTTGACGCAGCTGGGAGCGTTTAGACGGCAGCTTCAGTTGGAACAAATACAAATGGAAGAGAAACTTAATGAACAGAAATCAGTCAAAAGTATTATGTTATAACTGGATGTAGCAGGTTGTACCTCGCTGTTTACATTATGTTTTTATCTTTTTGCGTGATAATTTTTGTTGTGAAAGCAAATGAATTTAAATGAATCTCATTCAATTAGACAATCGTTAAATGAGCGTATCAATTACTTCCATTTTATTTAGACAACATACCTATTACCTACTAGTAAGAACTATTGGAAAAGATAAATATTCATTCTTATCAAATTCTAAAGTAGTTCTTGTCGGTTTACATCTTTCAAATTACAAACTTACAAACAGATGGGGAGCTGCAATAAATTACTCTGAACTATACAACTTATTTTATATGTGTCGTAATTATTACTGATCTGGTAGAATATAAACTAAAAAGTTGTGAATAAGAATAGAAGTGACTGAACCAGGGTAGGTAAACCGACAATGTTCTGTTTTTGTTTCTAGACTTTTTAGAAATTCAGATAGCCATTTTTTCAAGATAGAGGTACTGTCAGCACGATAACAGGTAATTGAAAAATAATTTATAGATAACATGATGAATGAAAATTCCAGTGGTGCTTAAATGTGCTGCCTTATTATAGAACCTCTCTATTGAACGCAATTGAGGCTAACGGTTTTTGTGAATAAAGGTTTCCATATTTGCTTATTGCTTTAATAACAATACCACATAGGGTTAAACATTCTAAATTATTGGATTTACATTATGGAATATAAAATATGTAATTATCAGCATATCGTCGGAAAGTACTGGAACCAGTCTTATTACCACTATAGAATGATGACCTATAGGCCTATTAAGATCTTTTTTGTTTGTTATTATTACTCACTGCTAATCATTGTGATTGTTTTAAGCTATTAACGAATGAAAGAAAAATAATATCTATTATAATTATTACATGAAAAACATTGTTTACATATGACAACTATATTATTTTTAAAACAAAACTGGAAAATGTATCTGATAAATAAAAATTTAACCTCACTAGACTGTTGAAAATACACTATGTCTGTTTGAAATATATTATATTTTATGCAAATAAAAATGTCTATAAATCCTTTACATTGTTTTATTGTATAAATATTGTATAATTAAACAATAAACTATTCACTAAGTCCAAGGCTCTGCCACTCTATCCCGTAAGGATGTTTATTTACTCGATGATATGGCCAAAGGTTTCATGGTTTTACATAGAATTCAATATACAATATAATGGTAAAGGCATGGTTGGGTGACCACTCTTCCACCTAACCTTATCATAAGATGAAAATAAAAATATTGTCGTTCAATTAAAAATGAGAAAATTGCAAATTTTTATTTCAGACTCATGTAATCATTGGAACTAATTTGTTCAACTTGTCATTACTCAATTTTATTTTTCTGTTATTAATTATCACTTTGGGTTTGAAGCTGTAGCTTGATTTTGTTGTAACCCAGCGTTTTTAGGGTAGTATATACTACTTGTTAGAAGAAGATGTGTGAATCTGTACAACTACAACTATAAGTAATTGCTAATTGTAATTGCAACGAATAACTTGATACTGTATTTTCTTTTTATTTCTAGAATATTTGTACTGTGAATTTAATCATGTAAATAGCTTACTGCTAATAAAGATATATATTACATTACATAAACTCAATGGAATGGTGATGAATTATGGGTCAGATGGGTAGGGAAAGGTTTTTTATGCTAAAATTAGTTATTATAGCCAGGCCTATATATAAATTATTTGCTGAATATAATCTATCGGTTTTACGGAAATTTTCGTGATCGTGAGTGGAATCTCTGAAAAAATGAAATTGAGTTAGAGAATCTTTTTTGAGGAAATTTTAGGCTTTATAAATTGATTGAACGTTTTAAAATCTTGCTGCCAGATGGTCTGAGCCACCGCCTTAACGATTGAACGAACCAAAAATATTAGCGTACTTGGCTCCGCCCTGCTGTCATCTGTCGTAGTCGCCTCGCTAATGTGATTACGAAGGTCATTATCTTATAAGGCTTAAAGTCAAATTTAATTTAATAATAAGTGAAATAATTTTAGTCTGTCTTACAGACTTGAAATAAGGATAACGTTTCTGTCTTGACAGTTATGGCTTAGATCAACATAAACCTGAGACGTTGGCCTCAGTCGTTGCTAATGAGGTGAGTTGAATAGGCCTATAGGCAGACCAGACACTTGCTAAGCCTAGGTTGTTGAATGTTTACACTAGACTTGATGCCATATACTTGATGCCTAGGCCCCCTACCTTAGGCAATTTGGTCATCCTAGTGCCGTACATATATAGGGTAGCATGAGTCATGAAATAATGAGCTAGTTAGGCAATAGGCCTAGTTTTCGAAGTTTGAACGTAATAAATAGGGAGTGTTTTATGGGATGGACCAAGATAGCTAAATGGCAGACCTTCATACCACGGACCCGTGGCGTGTATTGTGGATTCCACAAACCACTCCCCCACATAAAACAAGGCTATAGCTTGATATTATGATGTTGATTAAAACGTTCGAGGATAAAAAAAAAAATTACTGACCTTTAACCTATCGCTAAAAGTTTTTATATGCGTTAATATTTAAAGAAACAAAAAGTAGTACCGGTATTGGAGTGTGGCACGTGTAAGCCACTATAGATACCACGAGTCCGTGGTATGAAGTACTCCCTAGCTAAATAGCCCTGTACGAAACGCACCCCGTGGGCCCGTGACCCTAGCGCCCTGTTTCTACCATAGTGCCGTGAAAAAAGATGGCTGCCAGAACCACATACTCCGCTGCACTAATAGTAACCCCTATTATCCCTCTTCCTTTTGATTTCACAGAGTAGGGTTGCTTTGTTTGTTTTTTGTTTGTTGATACCATTGTGGTACGAATAGGCTACTATAAGTAAGTGCCACAGAGTGTGTAGTTCTAGCGGCTATGTTTCACATGGGGGAGTGTTAGGAATAGTCTGTTGTACGTAGCACGGAGTGTGGTTCGTGTAAGCCATTATAGGCACCACGGTCGATACCACGAAGGTCTGCCATAAATAGTGATTTATGGCCTGGATATAAGATTAGTAGAAGTTGAAGTAGCCTAGTAGACTTAAGGCCCATTCACAACCGAAATTAGGAGTAAACTTAGCATTAGCAGTAACGCAATTATTTAGTATCCATTCACAACAACAATTTAGCATTAAGAAACAGACAATGAGATGGCTTGTTTGCATCAGCTGTTCATCTGGTTTCACTGGATTAACCGCCATCTTCATTTGTGCAATTTTTGCATAGATTTTAGTTAGGGACACATGTAGTAGACCCTAATATCATTAATTTCCTCTAAAACAAATTGTAATATCATTGATACAATTCAAGCTTCCAATTCTGTGTCACAGTCATGCTAGCATGCACATATTTGCTTCAAAATAGCACATTGAAGGGGTGTGTTTATAAGCTAGGATTCAAGACAGCCTGCTAGTTTATGTCGCGCCAAACGTTTACTCAAATCTGATTGGTCACTGCTTACACCAAGTTGTAAGAATTAACAGCAAGGTTTGGAGTTTGCAAACCTTGCACTTACTGCTAAATCGTTACGGCTAATGCGTCGCATTGTGAACGGTATGCATGAGTGCCATAAGACAAATATTGCTGCTAATGCTAATGTTACTGCTAATTTCGGTTGTGAATGGGCCTTTAGTCTAGCAACAAGTAGGCCTAGGGAATGGGTATTATTTGTTGGTCTTTGCGGAGTCCTAGTCACTGATCGTTGCTATTAATCATGCTGAAATTATTGTGTTAAATTACTAAATAGTGAAGCGCTCTTATTTACATAAGTACCGGTAGGCTACTGTAATTTTAAGGTTCAAACTTTATCCTAGATTTAATCCTAACCATCGCTATCATAACCCTAAAACTGATCGGCATAGCTTACTGTTCAGTTTCAATATTATATCAACTTTTACGGGTTACAAGCATGCCTGTGTGGAACGTTCTGTTCAAGGTAGTACGATAGTAAAATGTGTTAGCATGGCCAATAATACTGGCAGTTGTAGGCCTACACTGTACACAAATTATTAGTCATGCAATGCGTTAAACCTAAGTGCTTGCGCATTAACGACAAATTAGAAAATACTATGTGTGTTGGAATGTATTGCATCTCTATTCTTTCTTGGAAATGTTCTTGTTATAATTGTAACATGATGTTACGATTTTTTTCATTTTGGGGCGTATGTCAATAAATGTTTGTATTTTCACTAGGCATATGTTCTCATTATTTTCTTTGCAGTGACCTGGCTACGTCTAGTTATTCATCGTCACCATGCCAAATCTACGACCCTTGTACAAAGCGAAAAACCTGGCTGGCCTCCAGGAATTTTACGATGTCAGCAAGACGGTTTCAAGAAAACCTCTACTGTAAGTTTTTGTTTGTTGCTGTCAATCTTTATGTTCAAACTAGTAGAATGTCACATGAAGGTCTAGGTGAGTTGAGCTTGGATCTATAAAAATGTCAAAAGTTGTTTTTATTCGTTGTTTTGTGTAATTCGGCTTTTAAAACTGATTAGGACTATATTGGAAAAGTACCTTAAACTTTGGTGTAGGCATAATACAATACAGTAAAATTTTTTTTTTTTTTTTTTTCTGGGTTGACTCCTTGAGTAGGAATTTCAAACATTTCAGATGATTTTTTCTGAAGTATGGTAGTTAATTGTGCCCAAAAAGTCCTCTGCCCTTGCCTGCACGTATGAATGAGAGTCTGCATGTAGACAATTTGGGAGGAACTAGAGGGCTGTCTTTGGATGTTGGCTTCTTAATTTAGGCACACACTATAGGCACTAAATTGATAGATGTAGAATAATTTATTGATTTCTGTTTTTTGTTTCTTATAGATTATGTAGTACTGCTCAGAAAATATTTGATCAAGCCGGGAAAGAAGAACTTGCTGGAGATGAAGAAATGGCCTTCGTGTATTACATGAAATATGTGGCAGTTATTACTTTAGTTCACAAGACTGTTGAGTACAAGAATGACAGGGCTTTCTATGATATAAAGATTGGCAATGGAAATGTGGCTATTGCTATCAATAAAGCTGATAAATTGAGCACTAGCTTACAAAACAGGTAATATTTTTATATTTATAGGGAGATCGCAAGTTTGTCAGGTCAACAGAGCAGCTCTAGAAAAGTTGGGGGAAACGTACTAATATGGTACTGAGTAGTGAATATTGATTTGTGATGAATTAAATACCCATGAAATTAGGAGAAGGAGGTCATAAACCAACATAGTAAGCACAAAGATCACTGTGGGTAATCTACTACGAGGGTAATCAAGGAGTAGGGTACTAAAACCCTAACGAGGGTAATCAACGAGTAAGGTACTAAAACCCAGTTGATAATACAATATTTAATGGTGCATATTAATTGATTTAAAAAAAAAATCAAACCCAAAACTCTCGATTATCCCTCAAACTCGTACTAGACTCAAACTCAAATTATCAAACTCGCACACCCCTGGTCCATATTGTGTTTAAGTAAAACTAAAGGATTTTGATTGAGAGAAGAACGTATTTTTAGTCATAAACTTGAAGTTCGTAAGTTTGATTCTCTTCTTTCTCGGTTACTGTACTATCACATTATTGGAACGATTTATGATGTATAAAGTACAACCTTTAATTTTAGGTACAAGCTTTTGTCAGAAAAAGCTGTCGTCGATGCCACATTGCTCGAACAAGAGAAGATCGAAGCGGAGGCGGAAGAGAAGAAGCGGTCCAATAAAGATACAAAAGAGAATAATATTAATGCAAGTAATGGAGGACAAATTGGAGGTAAAATTTTATCATTTTACCACATGTATTTTTGTTGCCCCTCCAAAATGCAGCAAAACGTTTTACTAGACCGTTCTGTAGGAAAGGAAAACACTTGAGTTTGATGTACAGGCTCACGGTTGAACTGTTTTTTCATCCTGGTAAGTCGAATTGACTAGTCAGAATTGTTACGGAACGTTCCTGACTGGTTCACGAACCTTACTAGCCAGGACAGGAAAATCTTCGTTGAAGAAACCGGCCGAATGTTCCTCCTTTTCAATCTGACGGACTATTGCGATGTAATATGTCTATTTGTTTGTCTCACCCAAAACACCTGCTTGAAGACCTCTAAATAGATCTTTTGAAGTATATTTGATATATTTTCCAACTAAAACTAGAAGTACTATCTTCTTAAGTTTCGGTTCGTAAAAATCGACTCAATTTTTTGAGGTTAAGCAAAAAGCAAACAAGGCCCCAGATTGAGAGTCGTTATTATATATTGATTCACAGAATACAAGAGTGAGCTCCGAAAATGAGGTTATAATTTTCAAAATACCCTGCTGTCAAGTAACGAATGTCTAACAATCATTCCCATAGCAACGCAGTGAACTAGTGGACCATCAAACAGCGTGATTGATTAATATCACTTGGTGGAAATTGTTGTCTATCTCTTCCAACAATGATTGACGTCACTTGACAGAAACTTATATCAAAATCATAGCCCTCTTGATCTCTAGATCAATGAGTAATTAAATATAATTCAGGGAATGACTTTTAATGGTCATCAAGAATGCAGTGGAATTCGTGCACCTTCCCTATTTGCACTAAATATTGTGTATGCAATGTTGAACCAATTAACAGGAACCAAACAGATTGTTAACTAATAAAGTTGTAACGAATAATTGAAAAAAAACATTTGAGCTAAGAGTCCATTATGACAGTTTGCCATTAGTGTTGGTTATGTCGGATTCAACGAACTATTGAAATTTCGAGCCTTAGTTAAGAAGCCAAAAGAATGTGTCAAACAAACTCAACTTTTTTATGTAGGTTCTGTCAGTGGAATTCTCGAGAAGTTTCAGGTGTACATTAAAAATGGTTTCCTTTGGGGATGGTAAGATCGCACTCCGACAGAACTAATCTACTTTGTCATAGTGGGCATTAATTGGCAAACAATGACTTTGTATCAAGTTTCCTTGTTACTTAATACAAAAATGAAGTTTTCATACAATAATCACATATTTTGTGTAGTTTCAATGGACAATTCAATTGTAATTTTTTTCCATAGATATATCTGATGTAAGCTTATCGAGTAGACGCCTGTTCCAACTTCTAAATGACAAAACTATGAATGTCTTGCTCCTGGACGCTCGACCGTCAGCTAGCTTTGCAGAGTCGCATATGACCTTTCGTCAGTGTATCAACGTACCGCAGGAAAACGTCAAAGCAGGGTGAGACTTGACACTTTGTGTAGTAAGAATCTAGATAGGCGGAAGGCCTAATTTATAGCAATATTCAAATGAACATCATTTACCTACATTGAAATCATGACAAATGCCAAAGAATGTTATTTCTTTAACAATAATAATTAGGAGTGTGCGAGCCGAGTTCGAGTTTGAGAGAAAATTACGAGTTTCGAGTTCCGAGTTCCAAAAAAAATCAATTAGTAGGCCGTAATAAGTAGCCTACAGTATTAAGTTTCCAATTCGTTTTGAGTGAAGTACAAATTACTATAGAGCACCATTTTCAACATGCCGTAAGTTTAGAAGACACCTCCCAATTACAAAAATAAAAAATGTATAAATTTTGAACGATACTAGGCTGAGATTTGCATATGAGTAGCGACTTCTGGACCCTAAAATTTGGGAAAAATCACGTTGTATATTCGGAACAATACACTTACAACAAAAATAGACAAAAAAATCTAACTTGGAGTTTTCACTCCAGGTTCAACTAAATTTGAACTCAAATTAAAAAATTCGAGTGCTCGCATACCCCTAATAATAACCATTATTAATGTGCTATATTTACAGTATGAGCGCTGCAGCCTTGGCTAAACTTCTTCCGTCAGAGTCGAAAGAACTTTTCACGCACAGACGTTCAGCCGATCTAGTCGTGCTGTTTGATTGGTCTACTACCGAATCGATGTTGTCACCAGGATCTAACCTTTACACTCTTAAAAACATTCTTCTTAAGGCAAGTTGAGAGAATTCTTGAGAAATAATCATCAGATTCCCTGATGACGACATGTTATTACGTTTTATTATAGTAGTTTTTTTAGTAGCTAATTAAAATGTGTTTTCAGTGGGATCCAGGCATTATTTATAAGAATATGCCATTGATATTGGAAGGTGGCTTCGAGGACTGGCTTCTTACATATCCGCAGTACACCTCTAATCCGCGTGCTAAACCACCACCAATTTCTGATCCATTCAGTGACTTCCTCTTGGGTAACTTGACATCAATGTTTTTAATTGGCATGTATCGACTACAAATAGTGTACACAATGACAGTTCAAAAACTTCCTGTAGAGTAATATTTTGATACTAGGCCTATATTCAACTGTGATATAACATAAATAATTTAGAATATAGAATATTCAAATAAAATATCTATTTTACATTTAGGCCAAATTCATTATAATGACAGCCATTGATATAATTGCTGAGTGTACTTTAATTCTAGATGATATTGAATATCCAAATCTGAATGATTCACTACTTGACCGGTCTACAAAGCCAGCTATTGGTTATCCGAATATCCCTACTGAAACTGGCTCGCCGTCGCGTCCGGGCATAGACCGTGGCTCGAAAGCAGCCGCGATCCAGACGTACGAGGAGAGGAACAAAACGGTGACCGAGCTGTTAGAAGCGAGCGAGGAAGGAGCGAACACTTCACTAGAACTAGCCAAGACGATATTAAAGGCTGAAAAGGACTGGGAGACGTTGAGGTTGCGCAAGGAGAAGGAGGCGGAAGAAGAGATGAAAGTTAATTTACAGAGACGAGAAGAAGCTTTGCTTTTGAATATAGATAAATTGGAGGAAAGTCAACGTATTAAAGTAAGTGTGCAAACTGAAACAATAACAAAGTTGTAGTATGAAAGTAAGCATCAGGTTTTTCGTTTGTTTTTATTGAAGTTGAATTAACTTGGTCGACACCCCAGTAGTTGATACTTGACAAGCCTATTGCGTACAACAATTGTAATTGTAAGTGATGACGAGTCATATTTTGATTTGCTTACATTGATAGATATGAACCTAAGTGGAACTGGTACCTATATTTATAAGTTTGATTCTCCATATTTGCATCAGAGTACACGATTTTCTCAAGAGCTTCGACTATTATTTATACTGTAGAAACATGTGAGTCGATTGATTAATAATTAGTCAATTTACTTTGAAAAGTTGAGCTGTAATTATCATGTTATGATATAAGGCATACTGAATTATACTCTACTCTACCGTCATGTTCGAGTTGATATTAGCTCAGCAGTGGGCCTTGATTTGCCAGATGTAAATGATCACTGATTACGTTGCGTAGGATGCCGAGAATCAAGCGCTGCGTAGTCAACTAGAAGAATACAGAAGGAAAGATGTGGACGAGACGGCAAGGCTGGCTGACAAGCAACGGGGTATCAGACAGAGGAAAGACGGTGAAATACATTTGAGGATACAGAAAAAGGAAGAAGAGATGAGAATAGTTGCCAAAGAGAGAGAAGAAAAAGCTAAAGAGAGACTAAGGTTAGTGGAATATTAGGGATCCCATTAAGAAGTCCCAACAGACTAGGACTGTGATTCGATTATATTTATTCAAAGGTGGCATCAAAGCTGTGTATTTTCATTGTTGCTATTGAGATGGGCTCCTAAATATGATTACCTACTGCAGTGTAAAGCATAGGTCCCAATATGATTTTTTCTTATTATCTGGAACGATTTCGAACTAATATTCGTAAACCGGTTAAATCGCACATCGTAAACGAGTTTTGTTTCGTCGGTCAGTATAAGGAAAATGTTATTATTTTGAAACATATCTATAGGGCAATGTAGAATGAAGATAGTATGGTACCAGTAGAACTATTATAGTATGAGGTACAATACCATACAAAAGAAACATCCCAACTGATATTATTAGAACAAAGCATCCACCAGCAGGCTATACCTAGGCAGCTGCACTTCCCATCTAACGTCACCCTTATACTCCCCAATTGATATAATTCTGTAAGAAAATGGCACCTATATCACTGTTATTCCGAATATGGTGTTGATGCCGCCAGTATGTTGAAATATAATCGAATCATACGTTTATAGCTCTGTCGCCTTTTTAAAACATGATCAATAAACATCAAATGTATTGAAATATCAAGAAATATTAGGTATAAGACATAGATTAGAGCACTTCTAGAATTCATCGCTGTTATAGCAATTGCTATAATTACATGTCTACTAATTAGTTATCCGGTAGACCTACTAATATAGGTAGCATTATAATATATTGAATATATAGACGATTTATCACCATGTAGGTCTACGTTAGTACAATTGATTCTCAGTTATCGAAACAGTATATCCATGAAGAATATCATCATATGGAATGCAAAAGTCATTCAACTCAAGAAATTGATACACATTTCCTCGTACTTTACAACTTGAATAATGTTAGATCTTATATCACTAATAATGAAACAAAGTGTCCAGTGAGGCTCTATGCATTATTAATTTATTATTTATTATTCTCCATATGAATTGTTCAAGTGGGATTAGATTTTGAAAAATATGTATTTTATTTTGAAGGACAGATAATGGCTAATGACAGTCCCATAGCCGCCCCAGTGGCTAAGTCAATTATCGCTAGCGGTAGTAACTGAAGTCACCGTTGGGCGTGGGTTCGAGTCCCGCATAAGGCATGGGTATTTGTAAACGTCCTTTCATCTATCATCTCGTCACCGTTTCATTATCATCCGCTCATTCGTACCCCCGTATAACCTAGCTGTTGGTGGGGTCGTTAAGCAACATTAAAAAAAAAGATAGTCCCATGTAGAAGAATTTCATCAAGTAGATGACTATGCGGTTCATCAAATTCATTGAACATTTCTCATTTAGAGAATGGAAATGCTCCATAGATACTTTCTCTACCGTAACTAGAGTCATGAATGTAAGAGTGGTATTATTTTTATTTTATTTAAATACGTTTTGTGTAGGAAAGTAGAAGAGGACCGGAAGATACGAAAACAAGAAGAGGCAAGAAGAAGGCAACAGGAGCAGTTGGATCATGGAAGTCAAGATAAGAACGAGAATGGTAAGACTTTCCGATGCTTTCTTGAAACAATTTCGTAACAATGTGCCTGTCCATTAAAATAAACGAACTTCGTGACATGTTTTATTTTTGTTGATTCCATCTTATGGAATAATTGGTAGGCTACTCTAGTGACTGTCCTAATTATCCAAATTATCAGCCCATCCAAATTACCCTTAGATCTTCACTTGGGGAACAATGAAGTTTTATTTAAATTGGGGAGTTAAATATAGGTGCATATGCTCTATTGTAGATGAGTTTTGATTGAACCTTACAAGTGTTTACAAAAACACTGATATTTCACTGAATCAATTTGTTATCGCTGTCGCATGATTGTGAAATACCTCATGCTTTTCTATTTTGTATTCAGGAACGTATTACACACCGTTGGTAAGCGATTCGTCTTCCAACAGTCTCATGAAGCGTTCACATTCGTCTCCGAACATAGCGCAGCTCATGAACGGAGACACGGACGACCTGACGGTGAAACATAAAGCGCCGCAGTTTGATCGGGCGATCAAGCCGCTGCAAAAGCCTCTCAGGTCGGATGTCAACGCCGCACGGCAGAGAAACTTCAACGGGGTCTTGGGAAGAGTGGTGAGTAATCGTAATCATAATTTGAAGGTTATAATTTCAAAATTCAACATGTTTGAAATTCTTTTTTTTGAGTTTACCTGCTTGATGTAGAGATCATGTATGACTTGAATATCATTCATCTATCATATATTCATTACATATTCATATCATATATGTTCATCACATATCATAAATTCATTAATATATTTGGATATTCATCATAAATTGATTTCTCTCAATCTAGCCGCAATTTGCCGAGATGTATAGATAATAATTTGTGAATGTTCTATGTTCAGGGCAAAGGATTGACTGGGTTGAAGAATCTAGGCAACACCTGTTACATGAATTCAATCCTCCAGTGTATCAATAATACTGAGCCAATCGCCGAATACTTCTGCAGCGGGGACTACCGTGGGGATATCAATTATAGTAATAAAACGAAAGGTGACATCGTTTGTGAGGTTGGCGCAGTCGTTAGAGCTATGTGGCTCGGACAATTCCGCTCAATACAATGTAACGAACTTAAGGTTAGATGGTTATTACTTATTTATTACTGATTATTCATTATTTGAAGTCTATTCAGAATTTGACTTAGGCCTATATAAAATAATTATTTAAAAAAATATCAGTGCCCAGTGCCCACATTTGATGAAAAATTGGGTTGTACCATGAAATTTAGGCTATTTACTGCCTTTCAAATTTATCCAGTTTTTGTAAATTCTAAACCTGTATGAACAACATTTGAAATGTAAAGAAACTCACTTAATCTTTTGGAGTGAACATTTTTGGGTGTAGTTTTTAACATATCTGTTGGGCTGACTTGATTTGCATGCCTTGCACACAAAGATTTGAGTTGTTTATGTTCAGATATTCAAACATTTTTATTATATTCAGATCTCTTTACTCAACTACAGTTTACATAGGCCTAGAGTTTCTAACAGCGTTGAATATCTTAACCCTATTGTATATCTTATCAAAGAACTTGTGTCTTACATCTTTGACCACATTGACCAAATTGTTCATGCAAGTCATTACATGTAGGTAAACGTTGCATTGTGTTTGCCTCTGATTCCAAACCATAAATAATCACATTGTTTCCGCTCGTCAGTAAAGGCGAACGTAAGGTTTCCCAACGTAAGGCCGGTAAACATAGCACTCTTGGATTAACAGAGCATGTGATCGAATAACAGAAAATCTGTAGTAATCCATTTTTGTTCAATTGTAGGACAAGGTGGGAGAGCACAAAACCGAGTTCAAGGGGTCGCAGCAACAAGATTCACACGAGTTTCTCTTCTTTCTCATCAACTGGTTACACGATGATCTTAATCAGGTATGCTACGTGGTCAAACTCGAGTTAGCAACATATGCCTATTTGTGTTTATCCATACGAGCGGGGATAGATGAGATATTCACTTTTATTATTTAGTATTTGTTCGCAATACTATATTTTCTCAAATGAATTCAATTCTCTAGATCATCGTTTGTGGCTTAGGCCAACATGATGATATATTTTGATGTAACCACCATCGATATGATGGTGTCCTATTTGCCACATTACCAGCAAGATACTTTCTTTCGTGAAACTATTAATGAGAGAGAATACAATATAGTGACTGATGTGTTTATCTTGAAGCAAATGTAACGTCATTTAGAAACAAAATGAATGCACAAAATTAATAACATTTGTCAATTTTAGAATCGTTCTGATATTGAAATCGATTCTTGATTCTGGGACGTTATCCCCAATCTATATGCTACTAAATTGTAATAGCAGTTGTTTATATTGTTAGAAAGTAAGCCCTATGTTGATAAAAATATTGCTTGAATATTTTTTTTTTATGTTTTTATTAATTCAATTTTGATCCTTATTATCACAGAAGGTGAAGAAATGTAAAGAAAGTTGTGAACGTGGTTTCAACATCGATGCAAGGATAGACTGTTCCTTTGTTAATTCTAATATATGCCCTAAACTTGTCGAGTCCTTAAAGACATTAATTAAATAATTTTGGTCTTCATTTCTATTAATGCGTCAATACTATATTAATTAAATATGTGGTAATTTCTTCCAGTTCACGGGGAATAAGAAGCCGATCAAAGATTCGAAGATGGATCACATGAGCGATGCCGAGAAACAATGGTACGACTTTATACGTTGCAATGACTCGATCATTCTGCGTCTATTCTACGGCCAGCAAAAGTCGACGGTGCGCTGTGACGTGTGTGGAAAAGAGTCGTCTACGTACGAGCCGTTCAACCACCTGTCGTTACCACTACCCAACAGCAGCAGGTGTACTATAAGCGTAAGTTCCGTTACACACTAAAATACCTCACAGATGCTCCTATGCGCCAAGTCATTTCTGATTAGTCGAAACAGCTTTTTTAACGTTTGAACATATGGGCCTATACGAGTCGTCATTGTTGTCTCATTTTGTATGTTTAAAAAACTTGGGTCAACAAACTCAGCTTGAGAAACCAACGGTTTAGAACTGCTATCAAGTCAGACATGGGTGGAAGTTCCGCATGAGACACATTTCATCTATCACTTGCTCACCTGTACCCCGTAATAACCTAGCTGTTGGTGGGGTCATTTTAAAGTAAAAAATAATCATCTTGAAGGTTTTAGTAAGTGAAAATTCAAGATAATAATTCAAGATGGATTGAAAAGACAAGGATCTGTTATTTATTGCAATTCTATATACGGTACTTCTTTTGAAGTATACACCATCTACGTACAAACACCTAATTTAAATTATCTTGTACTTCAAATTATATTTGTCTTTTATACTGTAATCTGTACATGTACTTCTATTCTGTGACGATGTGTCTAATCTTGACTGTGATCTTTTAATTATTGACTGATCTCACTATTACATTAATTTTACTGACGTTGTAATCAAGTGTACTCTTGCTAACTACAATAAAAATCAATCAATCAATCAAATCAATCAAATACCGGTAGATTATATTCAAAAAAATTGTTAAATCATTATTAGCACGTAGAAAAAATGTAACAAACATTTTGTAATGTTCTTTTACTGTACTTGTTTTTTTCTATTTTAGGAATGTATGAAATTGTACTTGAGTGGAGAAAGAATATCTGGATGGCGATGTCCATCCTGTAAAGAACTCCGAGATGCTACGAAAAAGTTTGACTTGTTGCGCCTTCCACGAATTCTAGTAATACACTTTAAAAGGTGATTGATCTAGATGTATTACAAGAATCAGACATTTTACTTGATAGTTAATTTCCAGTTACCAAACAATACTTCTATAATCTCTACACTTTTACAACCTTACAGTACATACAGGTCTGCCCATTGGTGTCATGACTTAAATTTGTTCAATTACCGGTATATATTTCTTTTTATCAACATTGAAACTTGATGAAAAATCATTGTTTCCCAATGATTAAGGCTATGGATGAAAGGTAGGATCGTTAGGATGGGTCACCATCAGGGCGATCTTACCACCCCATCTTAATTATTTAAAAACAATGAACTTTAACTCCAGGACGGCGCTGTCTGTGACCATACTTTCAAAAACTAATCTAGTCATTATAAAACTAATGTAGAATGTTGAGAAATACTGGACGAGTTGTGATAACATAATAATTAGTGTATTGGGGATAATATTGATTCAAAAAACTTCTTGCTAGTAAATCACGTAGGGGACCTTTTCTATTACATCAATACCTAAAAATCTGTGTTCATAGGCCTAATTTGTTGTAATATCTGCACTAGGCTTATATTGTTCGAAAGTATTTTGTGCCAGTAGTTGGTCGTCATTGTATGTAATAGTCGTTTGATTTCTGTCAACTGATTTGCTGTTAATTTAAAAAATATATTGAGCATCTATAATACTTGAATTACATTTAGTACAGTATTGTAGTTGCCTTTTTTACCGTCTGAAAATACCTATTATACATAGGCCTACTACTTAGGTAGTTTACTGAAGAGATTGAAAATATTAAATGGCCAATTGGTCACCGTTGCAGCCTACAATAACACAAACTGTTTTTGGACTACTGAACAGGCCTAGCAAAGCTAGGTCTACGTATTAAAAAAATGAAAAATATACCAATATAAAATACTTTGGTAGCCTACAGTTTTAAAAATGTGCTTTATTAATTACCGTATTGTCCCGAATATAAGCCGAGGGTTTTTCTAGAAATTGCGAGTCCAAAAGTCAATCGGCTTATATGCGGATCTCGGCCTAAAATCGGTCAAAAACACGTTTTTTACTAAATATGATTGGGCGCACTACACATGCACACTCTTAACTATGGAATCAACTTGAAACTGCAAAATATTGCACTAAAAACACGTTTAATAAATGTTTTATCACGAAGAAGCATCATTTTCCCATTATCCATCAATTTTATTTGATGCGCAGTAATAAACAAATGCACGTTGAGCTGTTAGCTGCATTGTCTTGTCAGACCTTGACGAGTAGGCGGGCCATATGACGATCGCGTGTCATCGGCACTAGCCGAGTACACACGATCGTGAGGCCCCTCTCAACGGTTTCTTACACGCAGTTGACATAGCTTCCTCACGCGCGCAATACGAAATTGACTAAATTCTAGCTCGGAAGAGTGATGATTTACGTGGAAAGGAGATAAACCCTTTTTTCAATTGTTGATCTAAAAGTTTGGGGGTCGGCTTATATTCGGGGTCGGCTTATATTCGGGACAATACGGTAACTAGTATCCAATTTAACGATATTTTTATTATAGTGTACCATAAATTATGTTTTCGATCTCCAGATTTTACCATGATGGTTGGTCAACAAAGAAACAAACGTACGTTGAGTTCCCTCTCGACCGGCTGGACATGGAGACGTTCACTCCGATACCGCAGCAGCGGTACACGAGGTACGAACTCTACGGCGTTTCAAATCATTACGGAACTATGGAAGGTGGCCATTACACTGCTTATTGTAAGAATGCGGTATACAGCAAATGGTACAAGTACGACGATTCCGAAGTGACAGACATTTCATCTAGTGACGTTAAATCTGGTGCTGCGTACATACTCTTTTATACGGCGTTAGATAATAAAGTGCCTGCTAGATGAATCCGCAAGGTGATAATCAATAATTTTAAGGTTACAATAATTATTAATTAATAATGCATTAGGTTTATGTATTATTGTATATATTACTATTCTATAGCCAGGACCTGTTAGTTTCATTTTTAATGTATACTTGACTTCAGGGCAGGGTAGTATAGTATGGCATTCAATGTAGCAAAACTGTTTTCCCTGTACTCACCAATCCCTAAATTACCCGCATAAGGCCATAGCGTATAATTAACGTGCTTAGGTGTATAATTCTTGAACTAATGTTTTTTTTCACATGGTGATCAGAGAGAATTTGATATCAGAATTTTTCTTTTTTAACTATCAAGTTGTAGGGCCTATCTATGGTAATTTTTTAGATTGGAAGTCAAGTGCCCCTTTAACTTGTGAATTTTGACATTCATTTTGTATCAACATATAGTATATAGGCCTACCCAAAATAATTCATCTTTTTTTCGTAAATCAGAAAATGACCGGCCTTCAAGATTTGATACTCAATTACAATTAGGCCAAGAGTTCTTGGCTTCAATGATGGAGCTTTTCTCTTTGATTCATCAGGTAGTCTGCAGTTATTCGTAATTAATAAAAAGCTCTTGATGTACATATCTTTAAGAGTTATCAAATACAATTAATGTTGGTTTGTTTCATGGTCAAAAAGTTAATTTTCAATGTCCATTTCATGAACCCATATTGAAACATTTCAACATTATTGAGAAATTGTATTATTTACATACCATTTTTTTCAACATTATATTTTAAGCAGAGTTTCCAATAAGTTTATTCTTGTCATCCATCATGATTTCTAACCGATATTCTCTTTCGACCTATCACAATCCAGGACGCGTCCATGTACTGTGTCAGTAGTCAGTACAGTGAATGTTCGTGCAATGCAAATAAAATGTACATGTAATAATATATGCACATTTTTTCAATTGATAAATTAACATGTAAAATAATGCCAATTAAAATATACCTAGTAAAGAGGAAGGATAACAGACATTGATGATGCTGTTTAATTTTGAGCAAGTGTATTGCTTGGGCGTGTACAGCTTGATTATAATATCGTTCTGTCGGGGCAGGCAATGAGTGAGTGTGGTAGGAGTGGACGTCAAACCTCGAGAATGTATCGATATTCCTGAGACTTTCCTAATCTTCAAAAAAATCATTATTAATTTTCTAAATTTATTTAAAATATGTTGTTTTTATCAAGAAGTTTAAAAATGAGATCTTTCTCTCTGCTAAGGCAAATCAACAGAATCACAATGCCCTTTGAAGCTAATCAATGTGGTATAATATAAAATATCGTTAGAAAAACTGTTCAATTTTTAAAACGTTAGAATCATTACTATTACAGGTTATTTCCAAAATACCGGTATTAGTTTTCTGCTGAAGTGGTAGAAACTTATATAAGAGCTACAATTTTTTTGGAATTCCTTTCAATTTGTTTTGAATATTCAGTTTATCAATACAAAGAATATATAAATGAATTGTTTTAATTAAATATTTGTAAAATGGGTATGTGCTCCAACCTTTAGAAATGTATATAGCATTTTTCATAGGTGATATAAATTTGTTTGAATTTTGTGTACTGGCTACACAGTTCATCATTATCTTCATATATTGTAATATAGTTGGCGTGATTGGCTCCAAATAAAGTGTTCTACTGGCCTATAGGCCTAAAACAATATACAATGTGTTGATTTCCTTTTCCTTCCAGAATCACCAGAGATATTTCAAATAATGTTCTCATAAAAGAAATTCCTAGATTTTTAATTTTATTCAAAATATCACAAAACACACTTGAAGTAAAATTGGAGGATATGGTGTAAATTTTCTTATTCATATTATTGTGAAACAATCTGCATTTTTGTTGAATTAATTTTACGATTAGTATTTTGTAAAATCATTATTATTAGTTCTTTCACCAACATACGGGCAGATGATTTGAATAAAAATATTCAGATGGATATGAGGTGTGAAATGGAATTTTTTCAGTTGATATTTGTATTTTAACTGAAAAATGTAGGGCCTATAATAATACATCAATATATATATATATATATATATATATATATATATATATATATATATATATATATATATATATATATATATATATATATATATATATATATATATATATATATATATATAATAAAAAAATACTAGAAGGGCAATATATAAAAAGTTGTGGGCAAAATGCACAGGCAAGTGTTGAAAAATGTGGACCTTGTGAAAAGTTACAAATAGATAGTGCACATAATTTCAACAATGGCCTAGCTTTTTACTGGTAGGTGTTGGTTAGGTAGGTACTACTAGAAAGATAATGATAAAATGATCTAGTGTTAAAAAATGTAGTCATCTCTTTAGAATTTACCAATATAAGCCTAGTATGTTGTTTACCTTGTTTGCTGCACCCTAAAGTGCAAGAGACCGGCAAACCAACGCAACCCTCAATACATCTAGCTGAAGTGGAATATTTTCGCATGAAATGGGAAATGCGCTTGCGCACAATGGCGTGATTGGCCGATAATTGTCTCACTTTGATTGGTCTATCTTGAATTAACGACTTTTCAATAACCGTTAGAATTTTCTTTCCCAGAATTCATTCCCACTGCATTGTCCACTCAAGTCAGTCGTCCCTGATGACAAATATTGTAGAAATTTGAATTCATCCTTCCGGCTTTAAGTGTGACGCTTTACAATAATCAACATGCAGGTAATTTGTGTAGGTGGTATATTGTGAAGTTTGTGATTCACTTACATTATTATTCCAATAGTAGGCCTAGGCCCAGCAAACCCGTAGGGCCTATTGTAGCCTCTATTGCTGGTAGGCCCTACGTCTAGGCCAACATTGTTAGAATATTTACATACATCTTTAGCCCTAGCCTACAAAGCCCTATGCAATCTTGAAGCACAGACACCTCTGTGCTTGAAGGCTAAATTGTTGAATGTTCCGTAAATTCATCTGAAATATTGAAACGTAAAACTAGGTTCACAGTGTCTCATCAACGCAATCCCGCGATCTATGTCCTAAAGTTTCGGCTTATCTCTGTTTTGACGTGCTTAGCCTAGGAATATAGGTTCGTAGTTGTCTTTTCACCCAAGCCTTATGCGACTTTGTATCCTCAATCAAATTCTGGAACGTCTAGGCCAACATTGTTGGAATATTTACATACATCTTTAGCCCTAGCCACGTGGCCCTAGCCTACAAAGCCCTATGCAATCTTGAAGCACAGACACCTCTGTGCTTGAAGGTTAAATTGTTAAATGTTCCGTAAATTCATCTGAAATATTGAAACGTAAAACTAGGTTCACAGTGTCTAATCAACGCAATCCCGCGATCCATGTCCTAAAGCATTAAGCCTAAAGTTTCGGCTTATCTCTGTTTTGACGTGCTTAGCCTAGGAATATAGGTTCGTAGTTGTCTTTTCACCCAAGCCTTATGTGACTTTGTATCCTCAATCAAATCCTGAAATCTGGAAGCATATTATATTACCGCCAACACCTTAAACCTTTAGGCCTCCTACCTGGCGCATGTCGTGTGGGATTGCTTTGTTGGAGCATAGCATGGATTTTGGTCACTGATGCAATGATCAGTGGTATCAACCTGTTGATACAGAAGCAGGAAGTTTTATGGAACCTTGAGACCCAAAGAGCACCTCTAGCCGATAAAACGTCAAACGAGCGGTACAGAGACTAAGATTGTTGATTTTATGTCAACTTAATTTCTTCTTTCTAGTTGAAACTCAAAACTGCCATAAGTTAATTCTTTCGTTCAAACTAACGCGGTCACTTTGCTAGTAGGCTACATTTCGTTTGATCCCCCCCCGTATTATATGAGATAAAACCTCGTCAATGGGTACATTCCTTTGTTGCTTTGCATTATAATAGTATGTAATCATATATTTCGAACATTTATTTAATAATAGTGCTTTACTCGTTCAGTTATGTATGTGTTACCTAATTGTAAAATGATTAAAATAAAACACATCAAGTTGGATACGGTCGCCCGAAATAACAGCCATTCATAGGAGCCAGAGACCGAACTGGCTCATTGCCTCTCGGTGACAGTGACAGCAGAGCAAAACGAGAGGAAGCAAAGGCAAGAAAACGGAGAAATAAGTGTTATTCGCAGAATGTTTTATTTTGGTCGTATATAAATGGCGCTCTCTGGAACATATGAATTAGATAAAAGACTGGAAACAGGCAAAGTTTCTCCGTTGAAACAGGTAACTAAAGTGAAAAGTGGAAATATTCCGACGATAGACCAACCCATTAAAGAAACTATTCTTGACTTTTAATATTTTCAGGTTATATTGAGCAACATTCTAGCTGTAACATTCATTAATGCTATAGGCCTACCTGTATTTAACTTGATGCCTGTTGCTGTTGGTTCTAGATGAATGGGACAAGATAAATGTATAGTAGTAGGCCTAGTTTGAGTTCTACTTCTGATGTTATTACTTTAGGATGGGCTTTGTTTCTTGCAAATCACTTACATCCGTCTGTTGGGACCTAGACATCGAGCTTGTATTTATGCTTCATTGCACCATTGACGTAGGTAGTTGGGATTTTGATGTCTCGTGTTACATGATGAAAACGAGATCATGTATGCAAATATCAAGCTAGGGGAAATATTTTGAATTAATAGGAACTCGAGATGTAATTAAAGCTGTCCCATAACAACTGTTGGTCAAAGTTTGTATTGCTAGGCTTGTAGCATATGAGTTATGTACCGGTACAGTGGTACCGGTGTATATTTGTTTAATGTCCGGTTGTCCATTATACATAGGCCTACTTTATGTGCTTACTAAGTACCAGTAGATCTTTAACTCTCTTCGTAAGCTTATCCGACTCGTAATAACTCGGCTGCTCCATCTAGGCCTACATTTGAGCCAATAATTATTACCAAGCTAGACCTCGAGTAGTTCAACTCGGTCTGTAAAATCAGGCCCCTCCACACTTATGGCACAGTCTGATGGTCCGAGTTTTTAGCAGCTTTACCGTGGGCTATTGTTGGTAATACATAAATATTCAACTGTATGTAGATCAAGTAGTGCTGCCGCCCTCGGTAGCTCAGTCATCTGAGGCACCGCTTTAGAAACTGATGTTACCGTTGGGCGTGGGTTCGAGTCCCGCATAAGGCATGGGTTTTTGTAAACATTCTTTCACTCATCATCACCTGCTCATTCGTACCCCCGTATAACCTAGCTGTTGGTGGGGTCGTTGAGCAAACAATAATCATCAAGTAGTGGTATGGCCAACGGTAATACATGGGCCTATGCCAATAATATTAATCACTTAGTTCAATATTAGGTCTAATAATGTAGTAATCCCAATTGTGCATCTTTTTATAATTTTCAGTGCGATTATGGCCATAATTCGTTTTTCGGAACAAACAGTTGCAAGACAATGGGTGAAGCAAATGAGTACAGCATCTGGAAGTCGACATCTCTCAATAGAACTATGGCTGATTTTGCTCAGGTAGGCAGAGTCGGGACCTGTGTTTTACCATAGGCCTACGCTATCAATTTTTTCAAAGCATCTAAAAACTTGATGCTGTACAAATGCTATTTGAAATATTTTAGAAATAGAGGGCTATTTTCAATTGTTGCCTGAATAATCTCACTCACGTCTGTATTGGCATATGTAGGCCTACAGATATAGGCCTAGACAAATCCAACTGGTTGCACTAGACGGCGTGTTCGTAACATGATTTCACTTTATTAAATTGTTAAACATAGGCTATGCTTGCTGTTTCCAAAAATTGGGTTCCTTGCTCGACAAATCATGTTGACAACTACATTTATCAAAAGAAATCTGCGTCTGTATGGCACTGGTGTTGATATTGTTATGTATATATTTTCAGAATGGGAAGGATAATGAATATCAGGATGAAAATTTATCTCATAACTCAATGGTGGTTGACATGCTATCCAAGATCCTCGACGATTCATATTCAGAGTGTAACGACGTCCTTAGGTAAGTAGCGAAGTGCTATCTGCACTACAGTACTAACTACGAAGACAGTCTTGGAACTTCAAGTAGTGCAAAACAAACTCTCTTATCTCTTGTCAGTTAGACCTATTACGTTTAAAAGGCCCAAATTATTTGTCAATTATTTATTAGTTACAGTATTGGGGTAATTATTTTAAACATTTTGGCATCACTTGATATTCAGCTTGAATGGTGACCGAGGAATCATGAGCCATAGTTTTAATATAATTGTATAATACACGTCATTATAATAATGTCAAACTGTTCTTTCCAGTGATGTGTGTCAGAAAGATTCAAAATCTCTGTTCTCTACGTCGTCGAGCGGCGGCAACAGCTGGGGAGACGTTCAGGAACAGAATAACGCGCTTCTCAACTGTACGCATGCAGCTAGCGACAAGTCTGCAATGGCCAAGGATTATGGGATGGTGAGCTGACCTCTAATTGAGACCAAAGTCCTAATCTGTCAACCTTGAAATATAATTTAATTATTTTTGTGCCTATTAAATTAACTTTTAAAAGTTTATTTGTTTTTAATTACATAGTTTTTAACGATTCACTCTACTGATGACGAAGATCTATTGGCGTCAGAGAATGAAGAACAAAATTTAAGTTTTTTTATTAGTGTTTTTGGATATTGGGAAGGAGTCGTTCGTTGCCTGTTTTTAAGAAACCGTCCCAGTATGAACCTAGATGACGGAGGGAAACCACAACCTCTCTCAGGATAGTCAACCAAGTCAGGAATCGAACCTCGGTCTTGTAATCAGCTGATTAGACCTACTGAATTTCAGAACAATGAAGTGCATTATAATATAATGGATTGTGGAGGAAAGGAAAGGAGTGAACTACATTCAATCTGATAGTAGATAGCTCATTTTTATCAACGACACTCGTGGCATTTACAAAGTATTTGTAAATGTACAAACTAACTAGGCAAACGCAGGATGTGCGTTGTACGATGAGCGAGATGTCTATATAAAGTATAATCGAAAACTCTACAAACCTTGATCATTTGAAATGAACTTCATCCGATGTCAATGAATCTAGAAAGCCGTGACTTCGACAATGCAACATTTTTCAACCAATATTTCTATCTTTTCGATGAATAAAATACATTTATTATATTATTTTCTCCAAAACGGCTGGTCCGAATATCAAACCACATTTTTATTCATGTATATTATTCTTGTGTTCACATTTGTGGAAAATTTGAATCGTATTGGAGAGATTTTTTTTTCAATTTTTTTCCGCCAAGCCAAATCTTATGGGGTTTTTAGAAACTTCTCAATGATGTTTCTCAGAAATGGTCCAACCGATTAGACCTCAAAACTATACAGTTCTAAGTTGGATAAGTTTGCATATAAAAAAAAAGTTTCATGTCGATCGGTCAAACCCTGCGACCTGTGCAGTGTTTACAAACAAACAAACAAAAAAAAAAAACAAAAAAAAAACGCACAGACAAAGCTCCGTAAGACTTGAGTGAAAATCTTCGCTACGCTCATCTAACTATATTAAGGTACACTTTTTTATTGTCTAGTCGCAGTTTCATCACGTACCGTACAAATGAAAGTCTAGGCCTATAAACCAGGTAAAAAAATGTCTCGTAATTTTTCAATGAAAACATATGGTCAAATGATAATATCAAGTTTTGTAAGTTACAAGAGATGAAATACATAGTAGGCCTACTTATCAAAATGAAATTCTATTTTCAGTTGACGCTCAACACAGACTTCCCTTTCCCTTACGTGAATCCGCTGGAGCCGTCTACGCTGCTGACACTAGCCTCATTGAATACTGCCATGGACGAGAGTCTCAAACTGTCTCCTCAACGCCAGAACTGCAACATGCCGGGAACGGCGTACTACCAACAGGAAGATTCTCTGTACAACTCGTACCCTCCACAACGTGATCACTCGACTGATTCTGGCTACATCACAACTATGTACGTAAATCATTACAGTAAATCCTCAGCAATCCAAAATGGAAGGGGGTTAGGTGGGTTAGGTTAGAACAAGCTAGTAATAAGCCTGACAAATTGTCCTACACTATGATTAGGGCATGCAAGGTCTATACGCCTACGGATAAAACGACAGGTACTTGATGGTCGTGTCATTATCGTTTCATAAGATGATAGGTTGCAGTACGGCATATTGTCCGACAGTTCGTGACCAAATCCTAGAAAACCCATATCTCCGACAACCCATTTGTCCGACACTTCGTATACTCAACTGACCAAATCTTAGAAAACCCATTATCTCCGAAAACCCGTTTCTCAGACAGTCTTACATTTGGCTTTTCAGATAATGGCTTTTCGGAGATATGGGTTTTCTCAGATTTGGTGTGTAGCTGTCTTTTAAGGCCAGGGAGTTTCCCCTCATGCCAGCGTACAGGCTACGGTAACCTTAATATCAAAATACAACAAGTTATACCTGTACCTAATTTTACAACACTTGACAGCAACAGTTTGTAAATCACAAATATAGCTGCTTTTGCCTCGAGCTTATTAACAAAGTTTATGTATCGGCTTCCAGGTCTCAACCCAGTCCTCTTGAACAGACTGGCCAGATAGCTTACGGCCAGGGACTACCCGACGACCAGCAACTGCGCAATTACGTCGAACTCTTGGACAGCAAGATGAACGGTGAACAACAAGCCAACAGTGGCTCGTTGGCAGCGCTACTGAAGAAAGACGGATACATGGTAAGTAAATCGTTGGACTTTAAATTTAGTTCATCACGGCAGCGGCGGTGTGTACCTCTCGATAGCAACGTATTGCTGGGTGCTAGGACAGTTTAGGTGGTGATAGTGACCACGTATAAGCGGAAATTATTTTTAAATCCTTTATTGGAGGATTTCATCCTTTTGAAAATATGAGTGTCTGTAGAAACGGAGAAAATCCGTAGGAACGGCAGTTCTAGAGCTATTCTAGAATTGGGCAACATGTTGGGAAGCGTATCAAATATCTGAAAGTTTGGTGATTGTATGCTCTGTGTCCATGGTGACCATCAGAAAGCAAAAAATAGCCACCTTTCAGTATAAACTAAGCTAGGCTTTTTAATTAGATATTAGAATCCATATTTGAACACTGCGGCTAGCAATACTGAAGATATTACGTACCCATTCAGTTGCTTATTGTGCCTTCTATTGTGTGTCAAAGGTTGGCTCATTTTGCATGATTTTATTTGAATTGTGTTTTGTCAGGTGAACGATTATGCTTCTGCGCCTATCCGCAATGCTCATATGAATACGTCGTTATTGGCAAGTGGTGCTGGAATGTCGAATGGCTGTAACCATCAGTTTGGCATCAACAGAGACGGCAACGGCAAATATAACAACCTGGATATGAAAGAGACGAATTTGCCGCCGTGTTTTATCGGATTTCCGAAGAATTTCAACAAAGCTCATGCCAATCAACAGGTAGGATATTTTGAATGTTGCTTAGTGTGATGTGGTGCTCAGAATTATCATATGAAGTAAAGCATGTAAGCCTATGAGTGATATCTTATGTGAGACGTGTCACAATACATACATTTTTGACATGTCAGTCATATGAGATTTTCTCAATTTTATTGTCTGTTAAAACGCAGAGTTCACGAAAACTATACAAGTCTATTCTGACTTATGGCTCAGTTCGGTTGCTCACGAGTCGTTATGAGTAATGTCGATGAGTCTAATCTGTAAAGGGAGTGTGAAAAAATGAACAATTGATATATATATATATATTTCTCACATCACTCAGTATACAGTAATTGACTAATAGTAGATATAGAATTTAATTTAATTTTCTCATTCGTAAATTTTGAGTTTTGCCTATTTCATGGTATTTATAATAGAAGCATTCTAACTGATGAATCTTTTCAGTCTATCTCGGACGGCTACACCCGTAAGTGGGTCGAGAGTACCGGTAACCACGGATACGCCAACGAATCTCTGGGCGTAGAGACATACCCACTGTGCCTTAACAATAACTACGAGGCCGGCGGTAGTAAGCCACCCTCCAACGTGACGCACTCGCCCACCAAGTCGGTGACGAGCAGCTTGTACAACGGAGGAACGAGCTATAGCTCGTCCAACTTCCAAACGCCTGGGCGCGGCTTCAACCACCCAATGCCCATCGTTAATCCCGTATTTCCTTCTTTTGATAGTACTCCCGCCTTTTCTCCATCCGTTTGCGCAGAACTGATCAAGTCCAACGGGTACAATGTGTCGCCGGCGGATATCCTGCAATTCTTTCAGCTGTCCGGAGCAATGGGTGTGCCTCCCGACATGCTGGGCTTTCAAACTGTCCGGTGAGTCTTGGCATTTCGGAAGTAGAAAATGAAGCGGTTTATTGACGTAGTTTTTCTGTCTAGGAAGTAAGCCCTATTCGTCGTCAAAATGTTAACCTATTGAGGTGTTGTCGTTGTTATACGTATCGAACCAACCTGTCTCACACTTCTTGTGGCTGATGGCTTTTATACTAAAAATAGTTTTACTGAATGTAGTAGTTGAAATATTTTGTATCTAGGCCTAGTTAATAATATCCTTAGTTGATTTTTTTTAGTCAATAGTCAAGTTTATTTTTTGTCAATAATATTATGGAGATTATCAAAATTGGGATATGTAGGCATAATGTGTGGCCCTAAATATAAATAATGATTTTATATTTGATGATCATTTTGCCTATTGTATCTAGGCTCAGGTAAAATGTCATTTTTTTATGCCCAGTTGACCTTGAAGTAAAGTTGGACTCACAAACGTTGTGCTTGATTTTAGTCGCAGCGGTCCGTCGAGTGACCTGCACCTCCGCCTCGAAAACTGTTACGACCAGTTCAAGCATCTTGAAAAGGAACGTAAAAAGACTGAAGCTCAGCTGGCTCGTAGTCACCCGGGCAAGAAGGTTTCGTCAGCTAATAACTTTCCTGTGCCGCGGCTTCCTGCCAATCCGACCCGAGTCGACAGGCTGATAGTTGACCAGTTGCGAGAACATAGCAGGGTAGGTTGCACGATATGTTTCATGTGTGGCTGTTGTCCAAGTTGTTTGTCTGGCTCGGACAGGTGAATTGCTGTAATTTGGGTTGGATTGCTTGGAAATGTGAAGGTTAACTGATGCGGGTTAAAAGGGGGTGCATTTCTGTACAAGATAAACCCAGTCTTAACTTAAACCCAGAGTTTGAGGTGGCTGTGTACCATGCTGTTAGTATAGGATGATACCTCTTTCTAGCCGCCCCGGTGGCTAAGACAATTATCGCTAGCGGTAATAACTGAAGTCACCGTTGGGCGTGGGTTCGAGTCTCTCATAAGGCATGGGTTTTTGTAAACGTCCTTTCGATCTCTTCATCGTTTCATTATCATCCGCTCATTCGTACCCCCGTGTAACCTAGCTGTTGGTGGGGTCGTTAAGCTACATTAAGAGAAGAAAAAAAAAATCTTTCTGATGTTTTTATGGTTTTATCTCTTGAAACTGTTTTAAATTGTACTGGAATGCACCTCCTGCTGTTGGCTTGGGATCTCATACATGGCTTATCAAGATCATGTATCATCACTTCATTGTTTCATTATCACCTGCTATTTCTTATCGCTATATAAACTAAACAAGCTATTGTCGACAGTATTATTTTAAGAACTGAAGAAGTGTTATTGTTTTGTTCAAGGATTTCACATAAATTTAGCAGTTTATTCAACAGATCACATTTTATTATTATTTTTTTTCATATATATGCCAAAACACAATTGAAATGATAGAGTGCTAACAAAAGATTTTGTTTGGTAGGTGATAACCCTCATAGCCAAGATGGATACGCTTTACGGCAAAGCCTTGCCATGTGACATTATCCGTGCCATGGAGGTCTGGAATACTTCCATCAAGGTCGTCCAGGCTCGCCGCAAAGACGAGTGCTACAACACAAACGGCCGGAACATGATCAACAGGTCGTGCCACCAAACCATCGTGCGCTCGTCCGTCGAACAAGGTACAATCTAGACCAAGATTCGTGAAACTGGCTCTAATTACCTGATGCTATTGTGGTTTTAGATGATCGATAAGACGATAACACATGAATATTCCATTTTCTTTTTTTGTAATGAACCATAGTCGTTTGTTATTTAGACTGACGTCGGGTTTCTCAGTGGTTCGTATAAAGTTGGTCAACTATAAATCAGTTGACCAAGGTTCGATTCCCTTCATGATCCACCATCCTGAAAGAAGTTTTTCGTGGATTCTCTCAGTCATTAAGGTGACTACTGGAATGGTTTCTCAATATTAGGTCACGACCCTCGCTATTTTGATGATCCTGACATACTTGAGAGACTTATTAACCAACATTACACTGGACTACGCACCACAATAACGTAGGCCTACACCACAATAACATAACGGCTTCTTTCACGAATTATTGAAAACTGGGTCTAGATATCAATATTACAACCGGCAAATCAGCAAGTTGACCTACCTCTATGTCACATGTTAGATGTGCCTTATCATTTTGATGATCAGTTGTCCTTGAATGGTTTTGCTCATTCTGTATTCGATCCATTAAATGTGATGCAGTGTGAGAGAAGGACTTTAAAGCTTGTTTTTATGATCATGTCACAAAACAAATCACATTTCTATCTAAAAAATTGCCTGACATACAATTTCATTCACATTTTATATTAAAAAATTGAAATTTTGAGAAAATCAGCTTTGATAAACATGGTTATACTTCACAAGATTTTATAAAGTCGACTTTTTTATTATTTGAGTTCTCTTATCATCCCTTCAGTAATAACAATTGTTCCAATAATTCTGAAGAATGTAATACATTATGATTATGAACCAAGGGAACAAAAAACAAATATCCTGTTTTTACAGCTTTTTCACTTCGTTTGGCAATATCTAGCTACATTAATAGCTAATGCACCATAAGGTCGCCTGTCTCAGACTGTGCACGCCCGCATCATCCGTCCTACCAAAATTGTATTGTTATCAAAGTCGTGGCAATATAAAACAGTCTTGAAAATCTGTCATATCCAGTATGAATTGGGTACAAGGGAACGAGAGAACAGCAGCTTACCGAGGTTCATAAGTAGATAGGCTACTCATAGTGGAGAGCCGTTGAAAGATCACAAGAGATGATTCAGACAGACAAGGTTTTGAGGTACTTTCAGGTACAGTACGTGAAACAAGTTGATAATGATAACTAATCTGAAAATGATTTTCTGTGTTGCGTTTGCAGATATTGCGTCTTTGTCGGAGAGTATCCACGCCTTGACGAAGACAACACGGAAGGCTCGCACTGGATTGTGGTGTGCCTTGACAATCACTCTCATGGAGAAGAAGAACAATGACAACGGGAAGGAAACAGAATCTCTCAACGCTGCCGACGATGACCACTCTTCCATCTTGCCATCCAAGTAACGTACTAATTCCATTTAACGTACTCCAATGATATACGCACGTAGGCACAATTTTAAAGCCTATAGTCTATAGACATACATACACCTCATTACAGTATGTCATTTTTTAACGGTGTTTTTTCAAATTGCACGCTACTATTTATTATTTATTCCTAATATTCTAGTATTTATTTTATTTATTCAATGTATTTAATTATTTATTACGTTCGGTCGTTATTGAAACCGAACCGTACCCGGTTCTTGGGAGAATTTGGCCGCAGGTTAGGAGATTTATAATTTTAGTATTCCATGTAAGCTACCTGCTAAGCGATTTTATAGAGAATTAATAGTCTGACAATATTTCACTCATTTTATTACTTGCACTGGTATCGCTTTACATGGATGTTATTTTTTCTTACGGTCAATATGCATATATAGTATTATGTACCGGTATATAATTATTTAAAATAAATATAGCAGTATTTGTTAGTTGACACAAGTTGTTTGTAAAACTGTCTTGAACTTATACTCTGGCTGTTGCTCCTTATCTAACATATTGGCTATCCTAGGCCTTTATATTTAATACATATTTAATAAATTGCTCGGTTTTGTCCATTGCAACGTCCAAACGCTTAATGGTTACACCGCTGATTTGTTGTAATCATATGCCTATATTGTATACACGACAATCGATGTAGAAACGAATTGTGAATTTATATATTACTCTACGTGTTTGTGTCATATCATAAAGAATTGTGCTTGACGAGACCATAACCTCAATGCCTATAAGGTCTTAGTTTAAGTGTGGATTCTCAGATTGTCCTCTAGACTTGTTATCAGGTAGGGTGTTAGTGTTCCCTGACGTAGCTAATTACAATGTATTAAACTGTGTTACATGTTTATCACGACATAGGGCTTACGAATTGTGGCAGGACGTAGAGGTGTGATTTTTGTGTATATTTTCAAAAAGGAAGAAGAGTAAAATGTGATCATGTCAATGTTTTAGGGCCGACGTTCATCTTGAAAAATCGTTTTGCGAGTGTTAACGTTTGTTATACATAATACATTAGCAATGCATATCATTTTTTTATTAAAATTAAATATTCTGGAAATATGACCAATCTACGATACATAGTGAAATGTGTTGTTCTTTATCTGGCATCTACGTTTGCGGTCATTTAAATAGGTTGAAAAAGACATATTAAAATGGATCCTGGAGAAAAATTACTGATGTTATACCTTATACCGTAGTTGTATGCACTGAAACTAGTAAACAGTGTACAAACACACTTACCCCGCATACAGTCCATGGAAAAAGTAGAACTGAAATAAGTGTACGGTAGTTTTGATTTGATTTTAACTTTAATTTTCGGAAAATACAATATCTGTAACCATGAGTGTACGTACTATCTACTGTCTATTAAGTAACTAACTAAACTTGCCGTTTAGCGATGTTGGTATTTAAAATACAATGCTTGTTTAAAATTTCTATTTTGGTTTTTGTATTCTGTTTGAGCCCAAGTCAATAAGTGAAACATTCAAAAGAATGATCGTAAACTCGTTGAATTTTCCCAATGATAATGCCAAGAGATATTATTGAGTGGCATTGAAATTGAGAACCAATGCAGACCTATCAAAGTAACAGGCAAAACTAAACATAAAATGCTTCTACCATAGCATGATGAATTAATTATACAGTATTTTGAATTCTCACTAAACTTACGTAGGCTTACTTACAAAGCTATTCGTTTCCGCTGAAATTGGGCCCTAATCTATTGCCTTGGCAATTACCGGTATGTTGTCTCGAGTCGAGATTTAATTTTTAGTTTTCATTGACTGCAAAAAATCACACCTACTGTGGTCACAGTATTGACTGTTTTGAATTTGTGTGTTTCAACTTCTTTGCATTTAAGAGTTTAACCTCGTTATAAATGCTTTTTGTAGAGAGGAATGTATCAAATTGTTTGTACTTTTAGTTACAATTGTTCTGTTACGTGTTGGCTGAACTCTAGTACAAGTGGAAGAATAGTAGAATTCATATCAGTTTTATTTTTCATGAAGTGATGTTGAGCTTGATCAACACTGCATGTAGAAAGTATACACCTGGGTGAGATGTATTTGATTGTGTGGAAAACACCACATAAACTTTTACACCACAATTCAAAATCAAACTGTTTAAGGATTTTCCCATAAGTATTCATAATTTCAATGCACCCTTTTTTTTAATGTCCTAGCCAATAAAATTTCAGTCAATTATCCTTGCTCAAGTTTTATAATTTCTTATTTCTCTCTCAAAATGTCGATTCATTATGTTTCGAATACAGTAGGCTTATATACGTTCTCAATACGTATGGTGTATATGTCAGTATATAAATACCTTCATTGTCGCTATACATCTAGCTGAATTTCAAGTCTTACCTTTCAACGTTCAACCATATCAAATTAAAGACAGTAATGCCACATAAAGTAACAAAACCTTCCGTTTGACCACTAAAATAGTCGTACCGTATCACAGTTTTATAATGTGCATTGTATTATGCATGGACACCATCATTATAAACATTAATATTTGTGCATTTATTATCAATTAATTGAATTTGCAACTGCAATCATTCTTAATCATAAGTTGAGTACAACCCTAGTATTGGTGGCTGACGTGACTCCGATATGTTTTAAAGCGTATCGCGTATCGTAATTTATAAGCTCGACCATGAGAAAAGTATTCAAGTTGCTCTTGTAGAACTGATTTAATCTAGATTTTGTGCTTCCGTTAGCTCGTGTAGTTGGTGAGCTCGTTTTGTCACTCGGTTTTCGATCTGATCAAATATATAGTATCTACTATCTAGGCTAAGTGTGATGTGGGATATAGTCCTACAGACACAGTAAATGCTAGAAAAGCTAGAAGCTTTGAGTGTCTGTGATTCATGTATGAACACTGTGTTTTAAGATATCTAATTGCAATTAAATAAATCAAAATATGTGTGCTACGTTTGAAGTTTGAACGTACTAACACTTAGTATCGATAGGCCTACCTAATTGGTATCTGCTTGTTTTATTAGGGTGTAGCTAATGAGACTAGATGTAGCTATATGATATAATTTATATATAGGCCCTATATATATATAATTTATTAATATATTTACACTAAAAATTCACTAGGCTATAGGCCTGCACTGGTATTCTTCCCAAATATTTATTTATTTATTGCTTAAACTATCATATTATTTATTTATTGGTTCAGGTATGTGGTATTTAGTTGTATTAGTATTTAATATCTATTGAATTATCTTGTGAAGAAATATAATAATTTTAATTCTAAGGTCTTAACTCTTAATATAAGAAATTGTCTGTCGGTAACGGAGATTAGATCAGCATCTACTTAGCTTATTAATCAACTTCAGCATTTTCTAATTCTCATATATATTGGACTGCATACATCTCACTTGTAGGTTTTATTTACCTATTTTATTTATTCACTCCTTCATGTCTTGCTTGAGCTTTATTCCAAGAGAAATATCTGAATACCGGTTGATGAGATGAGACCGGTGATCCGGTACCGGTTGATGAGTACCGGTAATTACGTCTTAGGTATCTCCTAAATAACGAGAGATCACACACTAAATTCATTTGATAAAACAATGCTCTTCGGCTTGGGACACAAGAAGGCTCACATATAACGGTTGTGATATTTAAAATGTGGAAATTGCATAATTCTAATTCAATGTGCATTCAAATTTGCTTCGATTGTCGATAATGTTCAAAGTTATATATTTAAAACTTTTATCTATGTAATAATTACTAGGGCGTATTAGGTGTCCCTCTCTCTCTTCCTGGGATTGTTGTTAAATTAGATAATTATATATTTGTTTCCGAGAGTCAATGTGTTATATTACCATGCCAGCAATAGGTATGAATCAATCGACCATTAGGACCATTTTTCTCGCAATGCTCATGACGTGAAACTCTTGTATGACAATTTGTATGACTTACGAATGGTATATTTAGCGATGAACTTGATAATCATATAGGCCTATGAACATTTAAAAAGAAAATATGGTAAACATTTTAAATCAGTTGGAATTATTAAACTATACTAAGTTTAACAATTGACAATATAAGTTAGAACGCAGACCTACCCATAGAGTTTATTTATATTATTTATTTATTTATGCATATTTATTTATTTATTTATGTGTGTATTTTTTTTCAAAGTTTGTCTATAAATTTAATTTAGGTGTATAAATTGAATATGACATCAAAAGTGTGAATTAATTGTCAGAGCTATAGTATATTTGCATTCCCTTGCATTCAAGCTTCTTATTTTACAACCAACCATCTTTGGCTTAAACAAAGAAACTCCTAAACCCTTGTTCTATGACCCTTGTTCTATGAAATTTATTGAGATGGAAATAAAATGATTACCATTTTCACTTAGATGTGGGTCAAGCCTAGTTGACTTCTAATTCGTAACCCGTTGTCACCAAAAAAGGTAGCCTGCCTAAGTAGCCAACAGCATTGTTTTGTTGTTATGTGCACTTTGTAAGTTCATCATTCATTGTTTGCATCGACTCCTCAATATAATTATGATAAATCAGCCCAATTCAGACTTGATAGTTATGATGGCTTATTTTACGTATTACTATGTGTATAACAAATAGAAATATAAAAAATATGCCAATAATATGTATTCTAAATTATATATACGGTATTCAATAATATAATATTAGGCCTATGTATTATAGAATAATATTCTAATTTGTATACCATATATTTTAAATTCATCTTCATATTTCAATATAGTTGGGAGGGCCTCATTAATTAATTATAATATTATTTGATATTTCACTTGAAAAAAACTTTCTTGAAATTCACTTTGACAGTATGCGCGAATTGTAAATTGCGTAATGACTTTCAAAGAAATTGCGCAATCAATATATATATATATATATATTAAAGTACCTTGCTTGAATCACAATTCCTCGTTCGAAAGCGTGTCAAATCTTGCTCAAACCAATAGTTAGAAAGCTCTTTTGCACAGTCATATTTCTTACTACTTACCTGGCAACTATATTGTGAAGTTGTTTATGTTTAGCACTTGCACAATCTTTTCTACATAACATATGGATAATCCAATGTAATAGTTAGTATTGTAATAGTAAGTAATAACTAGTGTACTATCTAAATGGGCTGTGGTAGATTAATATAGTAATCCTGTTATTTTTTTTCAAGTGTGAAACTATTAATTAGTGGTGAAATTTATCCAATATCTCAAAAAAAAACTATATAGCCAGCTTATCATTTGTACATGAAAATGGGTTTCAAAATTGTATGGGCCTAACAATACAAATATTGTTCTACGTACTACCATTAGTGTATGTTTATTACTTTACTAGATATCTTAACAGTTTATTTGGGCACCAAATCCTATTAGGACTTGACCCTTCTTGAACTATCTTGAACTGGAAAACTCATTTGAAACAAATATTTCTTGTTGTCTTTGAGCAACTATTATTGGTTGCTAACTTGCTATATAGACTGGGAAGGGACCAACCGCACGTACGGTTTCTTTTACGAGAGGTAACTGTGTTGCTTCAAATGTGGTAGGCATGTCACCCAAGACAACAAAATGTTGAACATGCCTTGTTTGTTTTAAATTTGAGTATGAAACCAAATTTTCCTGAGATATTGCAATAAATTGAAAAAAAAACTGCTGTTTGGCAATATTATACTCTAATTGTAATTTTAGTATCTGGTAGTGCATGTTTCTTATGTGTTTTCTGTACCTGGTTAAACAGTGGCATGCAGATCAACATTAGGGTAAATAGAAATGTATAACAACAACCAGAAATGTAATTTAAGGTAGTCGACTATATCTTTCAACCTGGAAGCCTTAGTATTTTGTAAGATGTAATTTTCAAATGTGATTTAGCATATTGTTGTTCGATTACTCATAAATGTACCGTCTTGGAGCTATCAGTATCAAAATACGGACAATATTATTTGCAATATCAGTGGGTAGTCCTTATCGTAGTTTGTATCTATAAAGGCATCTGGGTGAATAGTTGATTATTTTTTAAATTTGAGAATTTCATAGGTACAATCCATGGAAGTACACTCATAATTGAGTTGAAGTACACAATCATATGTTAAGCTAACACAAATATTTCTATATAGTTTGAAATTTCCAAATTTTATTTTTAATTTTCAGTGGTATTGCATTTGAGTCACAGTACAACCATTTTTAGAGTGTAACAAAACACAAGCTTTTGTCATTGCTAGTGTGCTTTGCTAAATAAATAACATAATGTAGTATATATTATACCATGTTGGTATAAACTCTTTCAAAATTACCTCGACCGTTATTTAATAATTTATATCTATGTAGGCTATGAAACAAGTGTATTGCTAAATATTTTTTAAACTTACGATTCACTGACTGTACCTCCGGTACGTGGATACCTATAGGGTGAAATACCAGTATGTAACTTAATGGTATAGTAGTCTATGTTGGGTGCTTCATGGAAAAGACAGACTAATTTTCAGATGTTTATTGAAGGTCTGCGGTATTAGAAATATGGTACAACACTAGTAGAAACGTGCGTATGATTCCGCCACTAACACATCAATATTGAGAGTTGAATACATTTGTTGATTGTTTATAATTATATGTTCATGGTTCCTACTGTGTAATGTTATTTATTACATGTATTGATTTGGATAGAGAATAATGTAGCATGTGGTAATACCAGCTCACTATTCACATTTTGCATTTGTCATTTTACATTATAGTTCTACAGTATTGTTAATTTTTAGTTTTATAGCTCATTACCTTTGTCAAAAATAGGCTATTTGCTTATTTGTGCAATAATTTAATCTTCATATCTGTGTTATAAAAGATGATTGAATAAAGGACCCACAAATCAATAATTATGGTCTTCTTATTTTCTCATTTCAAATCTATTATTGAAGTCCACGTTTCGCATTCCTAATTACTGTATCCTGAAACCCGTAGGTGCATGTAGAATAATATGAACTAGAGGTTACGTGGAAATCTAATTGACCCAGAACATTCAAAATCATACCTCCTGTAATCTTATACAGTTTAATAATTGGGTATACAGGTCAGTGTTGACCTAATGTTATTTTCTGCCTACCATTTTTGGTTACTTTGGTTTTTAAAATTATATCACTTGCAAAAATTTTGAAATACACCATCAGTTGTTTGTCTTGTTGGTATACGACCAGTTTTTAGAATCTCACACATTTATTGTTTTAATTTCAACTTGTCCACACATCTGATGACACATTAAGACATGAAACAACATTATGTATGTTAAAGAACAATGAGGTTTTCACTTGCTGTTATAAAGTAGCCCTAGTGAAACTAAAAACTTTTTGTCACGAGTAAATAGGTACCTGTCATTGAGAACAACTCGAATTGCTATGCATTAGTTTATTATCCACAAACACACAGTATACAGTAAAACTGATTATAATAAAGGTACTTACAGGCAGTTACATTATTGTAAATACCAAGAATGAAAAGATCACCAGTTCACAACAAACTGATGAGAAACTAATTACTAACTATATACCATAATAATAAAAAAAGTGTGAACAGCAAATTCATATAGAATATGATGTTATCGATCAAGAACATCCACACCTTCCAGGTGATGTGCACTCACTGTAGACTACCAGACGTGATATCCAATGGAATGGATGACTGATTAAAATGTTTCATACTCGTGAATTGCACTACAGGTATCGACAGAAGTTTCAAATATTCTGACTGAATAAAAGTTCAAATTTCAAATTCCCTGTTTGGTATATGAACACAAAAACTTGCACGTAAAACCACTCTTAATGTTTACTTCATGGTGATAAATTTAATGTGGGAAAACCGTAATAGGCTACGGTTAAAAAATATATGTAGTTACATCATAATGTAATGATGTTTAAATCTCAAATACATATATTATTGAACATAAATACCATTCTTGTCACAAGGCATATTAATTGAATAGATATTACCATTATTTAATTCACAAAACCATTGCTAGGACGCAAATTATGGAACTTACAGAGCGAAACACAGCTAATTGTACTGGTAGCTTCAAGTAAGTATTTCTATCCAGCGACAATCACAAGACAGTAACACTATCAATTACTTTTATAAGACTAAATTGTAGGGATGTGCGGGCCGATGCGATTTCAAGTCCAAGTCCCCAACAGATTCGAAATAGTTCATAAGTTCTAACCTTATGAACGTTCACAATGAAGAGATAAATTGTTCAACAAAATGAAAATTGTTTTTTTTGTGTGTAATATCTCGACATCCTAGTGGCATGAAATTATTGATTTTCAACTTGAAAAATACTCAGAATTCATTATCCTTGTACAGACCCAGACTTACGAACCTGATCAATACTCGACCGGGTTCGAAACTGATAACATAAACTCGCACACCACTACTAAATTCAAAATTGTCTTCTGCTATTATAGCTTACATGTGTCATACCACTGCACTAGTACTATGTATTTATAATTAGGTCTACTAATTATTATTACTTACTATTATAACAATTATTTTTATACACCACGATCATACCAGTACACTTTTGCTACCGTATGTATTACTAACTATACATATTTTACATATCTGGTTATATTTGCAGAAGGCCTCTACTTGGTTCTTTATTTCATTTACTTGGAGGGTGAGACATGATTACAAAATTAATTGATTGTAATTGGGCATTAACCGACTCACGTCAATAAATTACCTCTACCTTCCATCTTGGTCTTCTTTGTACATGACGATTACATCTGAAGAATTAACATACTTAAATTGAATGCTTTGTGACTCGACAAAATATAAAGAGTCTGGCCAGTCTCCTTCTGAGCACGACATTTAAAAATCTGCATGAAGCGTTGCCACTTTTGATCATTTAAAATGTAGGACACTCAATGCATACACAACACTATGAAGTGAAAAAATAAAAAATGTCTTAAAATGACAGTATTTTAATTATTAAATCCTACTGTGCAGAGGATTTAGATATTTCCCTCTCTGTACTTTTTGACAATTTGAAGATTTAACGAATCCTCATCCAATTAGAGCTTAGATGTTTTATTAGCATTACCAAATTTCGACTAAATATGAGCAGCGAGACACTCGATAATCTTGACTACCAGTCAGTACATTACGTACTGATGGTTTACATCTAAGAGTTTAAAAAATTCAACTAAAACAAATCTTATTTCTAAAGTTTTTGAGAGTTTGCAATTACTGTCACATTCTGTCATAAATAAAATGTACACATTTCAAAATGTAAGTGCTGCCACAATATAAATGCAATTTAAATTTAATTATTAGTTTTATACACTTTTATATCAGGAATAACAATTAGCAGTCATGTGAAGAAGTTGAATGTACTCAATCCATTTTAGATAATTCTTACAGTATTTATATTGAGTTCTTTTTATTAGCCTACGATTCAAATCTGATATGGTTAGCGAAACCGAATGCTCAAGAAACCACACAGTTTGATTTTTCTTGAACGTTTCCATTTGCCTTCTCAATCTCCATTAGAGCAGTGTGGAAAATATCTGCAACAGCCTAAAACAAATAACAATGCATTGAATAAAATGTGAAAAACCAAGTAGGCCGACACATCTTTAACCAGAAGAATGTATTTTTCTACCTGGCTACATCCATCAACATTTCCCAACAGCTAGGTTATTGGGGGGTGTGATTGAGAAGATGACAGATAAATGATGTTCACGAAAACCCATGTCATACGCGAGACTTGAAGCCACGGCCGACTTGACTCTGGACAGCTTCCAAAGCAGAGCTCAAACTGAGACGGACAGGCGGCTACCTGTTTTCGAAAAAGGCCAGATTATGTGTTTGTTTTTACCTCATTTTGCTTAGCCGAAGTTTCAAGAAATGCAGCTTTCCACGTGTCAGCCAGTCGTTTGCCGTCGTCGCTACTGATCATTCTTTCCATGTGAAGATCAGTCTTGTTCCCTACAAGCACAATTGGCACACTGCAAAAGAAGAACGCAGAAGTTTTACAACAGGCTTTTAGTGAAAAATTTCTGATTTGGTTGTTATGCTGTTACTTATAAGCAGAGGGAAGCATTTGGGGTTTTAACGATAAATGCAAATTGTTTGTAAAGTGTTTTTTTCTTCAATAGGCCTATGTTAAATTATGTTTACATTTCAAATCTTACCAAGTTCAAAAATATTGCATTACCGTATATTATGATTGCGTATTACAACCATCATTTGAATCTTCAGACCACGGAGAACACTGAATATAACTGTTATCTGTTTCAAAGTGTGTAATAAAAGCTATTCTATTCTGTTTTGCACGAGGTATCAAGAGGCTACAGTGGTACCTAACAATAATGAAAATAGTTGTCACTGTTAGGCTATGTTGATTGGTACCAAAAATGAAAAATTCAGTTAAGTTTAGCATACTCAAAAGCAAATATTACAAATTCATCCAAGTTACTTGGTATCTAATAGGGTCTACCATAAATAGAACCAACTTACTGAACTTTTCCCGTCATGTCAAGTAGTTTGTCATAAATAATCTGTACAACTTCAAATGATTTAGAAGAAGTAATTGAGTACACCAAGACGTAACCATGGATGTCCATCGAGTATTGCGCTGGAAAAATGGAATATTCATCTTGACCAGCAGTGTCGACGAGTTTAACTTCATACTCCTGGCTATTAACACGAGTTGATTTGGTGAATGCTGAAGATACACATAAAATCCATTAAGTCCACATACATGGTTGACACAAAACTAATGTTATAGAACTAGGGCCAGTGCCCCGGTTTTCGGCCATGCAGTACACTTCGCTCAACTGTCACCGACAGCTGTTGAAAATTGTCTGTTTTAATTTTGTAACAGGGTCTTGATCTATTACCTTTACTACTATCATGTGGCCATGAAAAGCTCGATATTTTAGGAGATATATCGATATATATATCCGTGTTTATAGACTTTACGCTAATAAAATGGCAGCCACTTTGTAACTATGCACTTGGAACTATAATGAATCGTTGAAAGACCAAAGCGCCAGTGGTACAATAGCGACTGACCGGGATCGGACACAAGCCTGGCCGTAAACCTATCCAAGTGGCCGGAAACAAAAGCAATGTGATTTTTGTAGCTAATCATTCTTATTACATTTCTGAAAGCACCCACACTAAATCAGACGAATAATATTATGACGTCAATATCTCCTTTAGCTTATGAATGCACCCCATCTAAGACAAGAGCTAAACAGCTGTACAATAAATTCTTGAGTTGACAGAAGTGTTAGAGCGGCCGGAAACCAGAGCGCTGACCCTACTCTGAAAATTGTTTTAAAAAATCAAACTTTTGAACAATGAACAGACAGCAGATCAAAGCGACCACTGTCTGTTTACACTTACTATTTTCAATTGTTGGATCATAGGAATCGACAAACTGTCCATCAACGAATTGTATGCTCAATGAGGACTTTCCTGTAAATAAACAGCAATCATTAGCTCCTTTGTCTCAGGAAGGCTCCACGCAATATTAAAACCAGGCCAGCAACAGCTAGACCTAAGCCATTGAGTTTGTAGATAACTACAAACTCAGTGCCTAAGCCTAGCCTTGAGTGAAATGGCTACTACGCATTGGGCACACGGCCTAGGTTAGACCAAACTTACCTACTGATCTATAGCCCATAATGGCAATCTTTCTTTGTTTCGGTGGCATTTCTCTAAATTATTTCGCTGATAAAATATACCTAGTGTTATATATCATTCGAGTGGCATCAACACATTACTTGTTTGAGTTACTGGAATAATAACTTATTTTGTTTACTGGTAAAAACAAGGCACATGAACAGCTGTAGCTGACTGACATGCACGCACAGTAGTACGGACGACCAACCTAACGAAAAAATAACATCAAAGTTTCAAAAGCCAAGGTCATTCCACAGCCATCTTACATTTTATTTTCATATTAATGCATTTCAGAGAATTCTTAATCATATTAGAGGGCGTTAGCACTGTGCATCTTTGTGATATGTGAAGCAGGGTTAGCTGAGGCAAGAATATATTTCGTTAACAAATTTTAGCAAAATAAACGTCTATCTAAATTGTTAACGTTCTCATTGAAGTGGTGTGTTATCTGAGGTTATTTTGAAACACGTATAGTGAAGAAGAGTAGGTTTAGCTTGGCAGCAACATCAAGAATGGTAGGATTGTTGGGCGCACATCACTACAGTCCTGCATCAACAGCAGAAGGTTTGGAATTTCTGTGAACACTCGAGCGCGGTAGGCCTAGGCCTAAGATCGGTCTTAATATTATGTGAAATATACATAACATTGAACTCGTTGAAATGAAATAATGACTGGATTAATAATATTTATGAGGATTGGTGTGGGCCTGTACCTACAATCATCACATTGAAGTAGGCCTACGCAGGCCTACCTAGGCCTAGGAGGTTCGCTTATTTTAGGGTATGTAGCCCTATCCAATAATAGTTGTCGCAATTTATATGTGTGTGTAGTCTATGGGTGGATTGCAAGAACGAAGTTTAACCTCGGTCTACTTTAGACGCCGTCTAAGTCTAATGTAAACTGGGGTTTAAACTTCGTTCTTGCAATCCACCCTTTGTGTCGGAATGAGTCGCTCAAATTGTAAAAAACTAGCCTAGTTTTCTTATGATGAATTTGTAATTTTAATGGTCATCCCAATTCTTTTCAGTTGCGAGCGACATGACTGCCATGACTTCAAATGCTCCAACCTCCGCAGATGCGTGTCTAAGTATTGTACACAGTCTGATGTGTCATAGACAAGGTGGCGAATCAGAAAGTTTTGCTAAACGAGCAATTGAAAGTTTGGTAAAAAAGTTGAAGGTAGGCCCTAATTTTAAATATTTACAGTATTAATATAAGATAAATGTATATTTGAACTGGGTAGTCTTCAACATTTTTTGATCAAGCTGTACTTTTATTTTTTAGGAAAAACGTGACGAGCTGGACAGCTTGATAACAGCAATAACCACCAATGGCTCCCATCCAAGTAAATGTGTCACAATTCAGCGCACACTTGATGGAAGACTACAGGTAGACAATTTGTTTCACATCTTATTTCTTTACTTTTGACGAGAGTATCGACAGATTTCGGGAAACTAGTGACAGTTGATGTAATAATTGTATGCCGTGCAGTTGTGTGAACGCTTTCATTTATTGTACAGTATTGAGTAATTTGAGTAGGCCTATTTGGTAGGCGTTCTCTCGTTGGAGCCTGTGAAAGCTTGTTCGCTACAGCAGTTTTACTGGGCGTGAATTTAAGCATTGTTTGTGAATAACTGAATGAGTCTGTACGAAAGCTTATGCAGACCTACGAATCTGGAAATTTGTTCATTTTCAATCTGGATTGAGTTTTGAGATTAAGCAAGATACGTGAATGTACTAGTTTTAATTACTTGTTTTCCTTCCATCACCTTCTAGTTATAATATGTACTAATATATTTTTGCCTCATTAAAAGAAATATACCCTGGATCATATTTTATTTTTCACTACCAATTATTTTTGTTGAATCCCATCCCTACTGACACACAGTAGCTGACGTCACGACTTGGTGACCATAATCATCGTAATTCTACAAATTTAATATTTCCAGGTTGCTGGCAGGAAAGGATTCCCACACGTGATCTATGCACGTATCTGGCGCTGGCCAGATCTGCACAAGAACGAGCTGAAACATGTGAAATACTGCCAGTTTGCGTTCGATCTGAAATGCGACTCGGTGTGCGTCAACCCCTACCACTACGAAAGAGTCGTGTCTCCTGGAATCGGTTAGAAACACTTTCAGTATCGTATGTAGTAGACCTTACTCATCATTCGACTCACTGTCAAGTTGTATCTGTGAGGAAGTTTGATTGTTTGAGGTGTTGATTTTTTTGTAAAGATTTTTGATTAAACCCTCCAATAGGACCAATTAAAACAGAAATAGCAATCTCTAGGCAAAGAATCTTTGAACAGAAAATCATTCTGGAGCTGTTCCAATTTTCGAAGACTTTTCAGAAAACTCCACAACCTACCAGTACGGTAGTGCATGTAATAACAAAAAAAATGGCGATTTCAAAGCATGCCACGGCCATTCAATATTTTACTGTCTGATGATCCGAAATTTCAGTTCACTGTCCTGGTCATTGTGTTACTGTCTGTTGGCTTGTTTGCTTTAGATCTGTCGGGCCTGTCTCTTCAGTCGGGACCGAGCCGATTGGTCAAGGACGAATACTCTGCCGGCGTGGGAGGTGGCAACGGCATGGAGGTGGACGGAGACAATGGAGTAAGCCACGTGGCTCCGCAAACGGTGCAGCACCACCCTCCGCAACCGCAGTTTTCGTTGGGATTACAAGCACAGCAGCCAGGTACAGAATGTTTCACTTTCATATTTCAAGTTGTATTTCTTTTTTTATTCCTGGCCCTGCTGTAATAATTGTAGATGTAGCTCTATTGTCTTGGTTTCTAGTGAATAGCATTTGTTCAAAACTGTTTTCATTAGGTTTTAATTTTTGTTGATTTGACATGTTGGGTACGGTAAGTTGAGAGCATGAGAATCTATTTAGCAAAATATGACTTTTGAATGCATTGGGAAATGAAAGTTGCAATTTAATGGTATAATTCAAATATATAGTAGGTCTACTGTTTTTGTACAAATTACTGGAATAATGATTATTTTGATAGAAAATAATTAATTTATGAAATGTATTATCCATCCGTTCATCATACTATTTATTAGTCATTATTCATTACGCATTTTCAATTAGTAATTATTGTATAATTAGTGATTTAGTAGCAATTGGAGCTTGAATTTTTTCTATTTATTTTGCTGTTTTTGTTTATTTTGATCTGCTTGCATCCCCTACCTTCTCGTCCTGCAGGCGATATGTCATTATTCGGAGCACCGGGTCGGACTACCAAGATGGAGCCACCGCCGGATCCTTGCCCACGATCAACATGGCTTCCAACGAGATTGACAAGGCGTAAGGGAACTTATTTGTGGTTCGACTTTTAAAACTCCCTTTATTTACACTGTCTTACTTTTTCTCTCTGTTTCTCAATTTTTAAAGTAGTAGGCCTATGTACTGCTATTAACTCCATGATTACCCTATTATATGCAACCAAATACCATATGGAATGTATCTGTTGAGACAGGACAGTTTGGTATTTCACGTTTGCAATACATAGGCTAAAGTTTTTTCTTTTTCAAGTTTGTAAACATCAAAAACTGACACCCCAAAGGGCAGGATAATGTGATTCATTTAACGAACTGTAAAGTTGAAGTTTACTGAACAATTAAATGGACTAGGTTTTAAATTTGACCTCGAGACCATGCGTCGTGTCATATACATTACCGTTTCTTTACGTTGTATAGAAACATACACAGAATCGAGTAATGTCCATGTCACTACTCGGAAAAAGAGCTGCATTGTGGAGGACAAATAAAGAATTATAATTTCTGAATTTAATAGGATGATTTCTAGTTTTCTCCAAAATTAGAGAGATAAAATTTGTCGTTATTCACTCAATTCTAGTTCCAGCGTTTTGATGTCCTTTGTGATTCGTGTTTTGCCTGATGCATCGATCTGTATTGTAAAAGCTGTATTGTTTGGTTTGGTGATCAGCGGTTGGCGTGACGCCGCTCGCTCACAACTCGCCCGTACCGAGCGCGCCGTCCAACCCTCACGGCCCGCAAGCCGTCGCGCCCGTCGGCCCGCTGGCCTCGCCGTCGCAGTCCAATAGCACTCCGGGCACCGCCTCGTTTTTCACCACGGACAACATATCGGCTGCCGGTGACAGTCAAACCTCGCTCACTGGATCAATGGGTAATTGTTATACCAGTGTACCTTGGTTATTTATCCACAACAAATTCAATTGAGGCCCGTTCACAATCGAAATCAGGAGTAAACAATACCGTATTTACTCGCATATAAGTCGCATGTATACTTAAAAATTTGAGAGTTCAAAACAGGGGTGCGACTAATACGCGGGTGCGACTAATATGCGCGCACAAAATCTCCAAAATTGAAATTCAATGCATCAATTCACCTTTATTCATGAAAAGAAGCGTCATTTTCCTCAATCCAACCATCACTTTACAGAGCAACAGGACCTCTACTCTCAAGGCTTGGAAGCACACTGAGTCACTGACAAGAATGTTGCAATAGCAGGGACATCAGTAACAGCTGATCATGGGTGGGAGGCCCCTTAGGGGGGCTAGGCAAGACTGTGCATGAGCGCATTCTTTATGGTGACAAAAAATAATTCCAAATTGAAAGCACAGTATTCTAAAGAGGCAATAAAGAAGTCAAATGTGATTTAAATAATATTTCCCCTCTAACAGCAACAGGGAAACAAACAAATGTCAAAAGCACATTCAAAGTACCATATTTACACGCATAGAAGACGCACTTTTTTCCATTTTCAAGTCATCAAAAAGTCACATGGGTCTTAGAAAAATAAGTGAGGAAAAAAGTGTCTCATTTTGCGATATATTCATGCCCGCTCGCTGAAAACTGTTTTTCTCTGATGTAAAAACATCGCAAAAACAGTTCCCGTGAAACACTGCCGGTCGTCCAGTGTTAAAGCATAGGGCGAACCCACAATCGTTGTCAGATTGTATGCACGACCGGTCGTCGATATTAAAGCATACAGCAGACCCCCAATCGTCAATTGTCGGGATATAATATTGTCGTAAATGTGTCGACAAAATATGACAACAAACATACTCATAAAATATCCTTATGCCTTTTTCCTCCATTAGAGGTCAGGAGGTCAGACTCTGGATCATGTTACACTGAATACCAAGACAAACACTTTGACACATCTGTTTATCATCAATCAACCATGCTTGCCTGGAAGTGTGCTATGGGTGATATTGGAGTCTATAAGGGGCTACTCTTTCAACACTATAGGATGGATAAAAATGAATCTAAACTTGGAAGACTTATATGTCCCTGGCTGTATTGAGGCCCCTCGCAATGGTTTCTTACTCTCATATGGGTCTGGAATAGAGTGCTAAACATTTCAATCACCATGTATTTTTCACATTGCTGGAGATGGCAGGTGCGACTTATACGACCATACAAAGGGTTTTTCAAAAAATGACTGTCAAAAACAGGGGTGCGACTTATACGCGGGTGCGACTTATATGCGAGTAAATACGGTAACACAATTATTCAGTATCCATTCACAACAACAATTTAGCATTAAGAAACAGCCAATGAGATGGCTTGTTTACATCAGCTGTTTATCTGGTTTCACAGGATTTGTAATTGTACAATTGTGTACCGGTATAGATTTTAGGTTAGGGCACATATATGTATTCGGGCCCTAATATCATTTATTCCCTCTAAACTAAATCATAATATCATGGATTCAGTTCAAACTTCCAATGCTGTGTCACAGTCATGCTTGAATGCACATAGGCCTATTTGCTTCAAAATGGCAATGTGGTAAAACCAAAATGACAAGGCTAGGACTCAAGACAGACTGCTAGAAGCTGCACGATAGAAGCCGACATTTCTACCTTTGCATACTGAAGGTTGATAGAGCAACAATTTGTGTCTAGTCGTCAATGAAAAAGACTACATCTGTTTCTTTAATCTGTTCAATAAAAACGTTTTTGTTGCGCCACTGCGTTACAGGTAGCAGTCAACAGAGTCCTACGGTCCCTGCGGCACCTCTCTCGCACATGCAACAAAATGGCTTTCCCAGCAACACGTCTCCCCCTTATTCCGGAGCTCAGGGCACCTGGACTGGGAACAACACGTTAACCTACACGCAGAGCATGCAGCCTCCAGACCCCCGCACCCATCACCCCGGTTACTGTAAGTACTAGTCCACCCAGCTTTCGCCAAGATTACTAGGATTGTGCGAGTTTGAGAATTTAAGTTCAGAGTCAAGTTCGAGTTCGGAAAAAAAAAGTTGGTATGCCTAGGTTCTATTAAATATTGAGTTCTCAATTGGTTCTGAGTAAAGCACATATTGTTATAGAGCGACCATTTTCAACACTCCATACATTTAGTAGGCCTATAGGCCTGCACCGCCCAATTACAAAAATAAAAGACGTGCTTTTGACTGATACTATGCCGAGATTCGCATATCAGTAGCTACTCCTGGACCCTAGAATTTGAGAAAAATCATGCTTAATATTCGAAACAATACAGGTACAACAGAACTAGAAAGAAAATGAAACTCAAAATTTTCGAGTTTTGCTAAATTTGAACTTGAAAATTTGAGTGCTTGCACACCCCTAAAGATTACTTTTCAGTTTTCTGATGATTATAGATTAGGCCCGAATAATCTGAGAACCAATCTGCTAGCTGCATAAATGTATAACTTGTAGAAGAAACTGTAATTAATTGAATATGCATTATCAATTCTTTGAAAGATGTTTGAAAATATGGTTTCTATTGTGGAATTGTGGAATATTGTTCAATAACTTTATTTTTGTTCCGACTTTTGAATTTAGGATCAATGATTTTTAGCTAGTAAGTCTGATAAACGTGAATTTTTCCGTAGACACCCAGTACTATTCCTATTAATTGTATTCATCAACTTACCTTCAAGGGGGCCACAATGCATCACAACTGGGTTCCGACGTCCCGCTTTCCGGGCTTCTTTCTTCCCAAGCCCCGCCCGAGTACTGGTGTTCGGTGGCCTACTTCGAGCTGGACACTCAGGTGGGCGAGACGTTCAAAGTACCTTCCTCGTGCCCGAACGTCACCGTCGACGGCTACGTGGACCCGTCGGGCGGCAACCGCTTCTGTCTCGGGGCGCTCAGCAACGTGCACCGCACCGAGCAGAGCGAGAAAGCAAGGTGAGACAGCTCGGAGAAATGATTCGGTCGGTCGTTTTTTTATTTTTCATTAACGAGGTTATAACTGCATTCTCGGGAGGTAATTTTCACCAAAATTTCGAGTTCGATTAATCTAAATAATTCCTATATTAAAACTATTTGGCACACGTAAATACCAATGATATTGACTTTGTAAGCACACTTTGGATTTAACAAATAATTAAAGATATTAAAATGTACAAAACTGTTCAAATCTCAAGTCTGTGTCCCCTTGAATAATTTGCGTGCGTTTGATTTCAGACTTCACATCGGGAAAGGTGTGCAGCTGGACTTAAGAGGCGAAGGAGACGTCTGGCTGCGTTGCCTCAGCGACCACTCGGTGTTCGTTCAGAGCTATTACCTGGACCGGGAGGCTGGCAGAGCGCCAGGTGATGCCGTGCACAAGATTTACCCGAGTGCTTACATCAAGGTACGATCAGATCGGTCGTCTGTTTGAACTTTTATTTTAAGTGAGGTTCTAATTTTGCCACATTTGTATTACGGGCAGTTTTCAATGTTAGTATGTTTATAAATGTACTAGCATGAACTCACCAGACCACTAAGAGTACACACTAGGCCTATAGGTAGTTTGAAGCTCGATCTGATATGGGACAATAGCTATCTACAATGGATATGCAACTTGGACTTCTCCCATGTTCTCCCAGCTGACAATCATCTCTGGTGCTAAGAAACTTTTCGATGCCATCTAGATACGCCACCTAGATCACCTATATAAGCTAGCTACAGGCTCTACAGGGCTCTGATGGCCTGAGTAGTCAATGTAAAATTGAAACATCACCGCCTAGATCGCCTATAAATTAGGTGAATGCCTGAGTAGTCGATCATGGTAGTCTATGTAGTCGGTTTCATAGATCCAGAACAATGTTGAACTCTGTTGCTTATCCATCGTAAATAGCTATTGTCCTAGATCAGATACATGAATAAATGAATTTTATATATGTAGGCCTAGGCCTACATATTCATATATTCATACATGAATATAATATACTACACTACTACAGTATACATTCTGCTGTGTATATTTATTGGATTGTTGTTAAATTACTAAGGGCTCATATTACCAGTAGTAAAAATGTGTTAATTAAGCTAATTATCAATTGGGGTACAAAAATAACATACCGTATTTACACGCATATAAGACGCACCGGCTTATAAGACGCACCCCTACTTTTCAGGTTCCATTTTTGGAAACCTTTTTGTTTACTCATATAAGACGCAGTATCATATTCCCAATATTTGGTGTCATAAACATGATTCAGGAGACCAATTGTAACCACAAAAGAAGGTTCCAGTCCCTTTACTCTATACCAGAGCCACTCTATTAGACAATAAACAATATTGATAATAAATCTTCCAAGTTGAGATTCATTTTTATCCATACTATAGTGTTGAAAGAGTAGTGCTCTATAGACTCAGTTATCACCCATATAGCACACTTGGAGGCAAGTATTGTTGATTGATGATAAACAGATGTGTCAAAGTGTTTGTCTTGGTATTCAGTGTAATATGATCCAGAGTCTGACCTCCTGACCTCTAATGGAGGAAAAAGGCATAAGGATATTTTATGAGTATGTTTGTTATCATTTGTTGACACATTTAGGACAATATTATATCCCGACAATTGACCATTGGGGGTCTGCCATATGCTTTAATATCGACGACCATCTGTGCATACAATCTGACGACGATTGTGGGTTCGCCCTATGCTTTAATACTGGACGACGGGCAGTGTTTCACGGGAACTGTTTTTGCGATGTTTTTACATCAGAGAAAAACAGTTTTCAGCGAGCGGGGGAGTAAATATATCGCAAAACGTGACAGTTTTTTGGTCACTTACCTTTATAAGACGCATGTGACTTTTTGATGACTTGAAAATGGAAAAAAGTGCGTCTTATATGCGTGTAAATACGGTAGGTAACCTAGGGTAATAACAAGTTAATCCACTAATTATCGCTTAATCAACTAATTTATTATTCGTAAAACGGGACCCAAGATAGTCGTGCGGGATAAAACCTCAGAACATGCAAGAGCAAATGAAAAACTATGCAAAAAATACAAAATCCATAAAAATAAGCTAAAAACTGGATTAGAGGAAGAAAAACATAAATTTGTATGAATTTATTAATATTCTGTTTTATTATCTTCGCCAATAAGTGAAATTACACCGATAATTCAAAATATGCGTATTGTCCAAATAAGTAGGCGTAGGCCTATTTCGACTTGGAAGATTTGTTTGAACGAGCCATCGATTTACTTCCTGTTGAATTTGTTAAAAGTCGGTGATACCGTTTTTTGTTCATAAAATTGAAAAAAAAAATCAGGAAATGTGGCAAAAAAGCCAAAATATGCAGAAACATGCCCAAATATGCAAAACATTCAAAATAAAATTGTTATTTTTAGATCCAGTGAGTGATGAAATGGTTATATCTACGTTTTTGCATGGCATTTGAATTTTGATGCATAAATCAAAATATGCAATTGCATAACTATCCTCTCTCTTTTCAATTACAAAGATGTAATAATTGTTGAATGGTATTCTTGCAGGTGTTTGACCTTCGTCAGTGCCACAGACAGATGACTCAACAGGCTGCCACGGCTCAGGCGGCTGCCCAGGCGCAAGCTGCCGCAGTAGCTGGACATATTCCTGGGCCTCATTCAGTCGGCGGCATTGCCCCTGCTATCAGTAAGTCCAACTTGAGTCGTGGCGTCAAATGATCACAAATAAATGATATAAATTATAATCTACAAGTTTATGAAAGACATTATAAGACAATAAGACATTGGAAAGTAGGACTTCATTTAAAGAATTCAATTTGTGATGAACGATATGAGGGATGAATAATGAAAGATGATACAGCGTAAGAGAAACAAGACGTTTATGTATCAATTATAATATCCTTTGCCGATTTATTTCTTGAATGGACCCTACTATCTGAAATGGTCACTGACTATAAAAAAGTGTTTTTATTAATATAAGACGGGCGACGTTTGTTGCAGGTTTGAGTGCGGCCGCGGGAATCGGGGTGGACGATCTGCGCAGGCTGTGCATCCTGAGGCTGAGCTTCGTGAAGGGTTGGGGTCCCGACTATCCCCGCCAGTCGATCAAAGAGACTCCGTGCTGGATCGAGGTGCACTTGCACCGAGCCTTGCAACTGCTCGACGAGGTCTTGCACACGATGCCCATCGACGGACCGTCGCGCTGTTTGGAATAGATCCGTTTTAATATGTAAAGCTGGCCTTACGTGAACATTTTCGATGCAATATCGCTGCGGGGCGGTGCGAATTAATAAAACCGCTGCTGCCTAGTGGCAATTACAGCAAGGTGGGCAGTGAGAAGGGTTTGTCCCGCGCTTTTTGTGGCAAGACTCGAGTTTGTTGGCAGTTTGTTGTACCTTTTTCAACATCCCTGGAGTCTACTCAATAATAAGAATGTGCTCTCGCAAGCGGTTGCGATATCGCCTCAAGAATGTTCACGTAAGGCCAGCTTAAGACGATTTCATCGACGTATGTAGGCCCTATCTATTGATTAACTCATTTTATCAGATTTTACTCACTTGATTTGTGTGTATATTTAGCTGTGGTGTAAAGGCAGAAGCGTGTATGTATGCTTCGTGTTTGGAATTCTTTTGGAATTGAAATTGGGTGATGTGAGACAAACGAAATACGTTTTTAAAAAATTCAATAGGCTATGTTGATGTATCGAGATAAACCTGTCACATTTTTTTTATAATGAACTCGTGTGTTTCTAATAGTTTGTCCATTGTACGTACAGATATTTCTGTTATTTCAATTATATATCAATTTTATTTTGTCCTGTAATAATACAGGTCCTAGAAGAAGGAATTTTGTTTAATGCATTTTCTGGTTGGATCAAATTATTATAGAAGCCAACAGTTTGTTTACATTGTACTAGCTAAACACAGTTAACAATTGCTAACTTACGTTAGCTGTGAATGGAGAAAAGTGCTATCACTAATTGACATCAAACTTACGTCTTCTAGTTTGAACATTAGCCTTCTGAAATCGTTGTACAGACACAAAGTTCACCTTGATCCAAACACGATATTAGGTGTTCACATCCTATCGCATAATAGATAGCTGGCTATCGACTTGATAGGACACCGTATTGTTTATGCTCTCCTGCTTTGACGCCATCACTATAACATTATACAATATACCTACATTACTTTGTGTATAATTATGTACCATTTGATATTAGGCTTGAAGAGTTCAGTTGTTGTTGCGTCTATATTTTCGGCTTGTCTCCGTACCGTTCGTTCATCCGAGTCACTCGCCTCAACTACGAAAAAACTAGCCATTGCATTAGCCATCACTGTTGAAGGTAGCTTATATTACCTACCTTGATGTTTACTTTAGTTACTGTGCTGTGAATAATTTCTATAACTAATATTCTTCTAGGGAAGTGGTATACTAAAAAAAAATTGCTACCTCTTTATGATCTTGTATCGAATAGATTACGATTCAAGGTTGTAAATGACTTTCAACCCCCTCTTACAAATAACGTGCCTATGAATGAAATATTAACTGTACAAGAAACCAAATGCCTCATCAAGTTTACCAATTCGGTTCCGTAAAGTAAACGAACAAAGAAATTAATTTTTCAGTGCTTTAGATCCGGTCTTGCCATATTACCGCTCCCACGAGTAGTGGAAGAATGATAATTCTAATGTAGATACAGTATATGAGCGAGCACGTTCAAATACGTAATTTTGTGTAGTTGTTGTAATTTTAGTTGTTTTCAATATTTTGTCTACAGCCGTATACTTTTTATTATAATACTACTGTACTGTAGTATGTGAAGCATGTTCATCTCATTTTTATTTTATTTCAATACATCTATACCGCATTGGAATATATTTTTAAATTTTACCAAGAGACAGTACCATCTTGATAGTACCACTGGTAAAATGTGGATTGACATTGTAATTAAAGTAATTAGTAATTAATTACTAATTACCAATATATATATATATATATATATATATATATATATATAATAGAGGATGACAAAGAAATATTACTGACATGACCAGTTTATTGATGATTATGCATTTGTGCTACTGAAGTTATTATGACATTATAGCAGATCTTTTTCATAGCTGATCTGTTGATGTTACCATTAGGTCAACACTTCTTACTTGAAAAATTAATAAATTGTTACTTGCAAGATTCTACTTATTCTCCGTTATGTAAACAATGTAATCAGCAACAAGATAGATTACATTTAGGGAGTAAAATGTGGCCAAATAAAATATTTATAATCGCAGTTCTATATGTGACTACACTTAGTAGTTGATCGTCCAAGAAAGTAATATAAATTAATGATATATGTTGGAACTTGAAAGAGAGAGAGAGAGAGAGAGAGAGAGAGAGCAAAACAGATGAATCTATGACAGCATTATTTCATGTTCGTCTTTATGTCTGGCCGAGTGGCTGTAGTTTACTTATAAAATTCTGAACTGAGAAACGGATGATGTAAGTGGTAGGTGGAAAACATATTCGAATCCTCGTCACCTACACATACTGCAGGTTGAACGGAAACTCTGATGAGCGCATACTGGAGTAATTTATCCTCGGCAGTACAACGAGGCCTTTGGTCTAGTTTTGAGTGTATGGTTGTGAACAAATGTGGTTAGGGGGTCTAGTTAAAGTTTGTTACCCAAGCCCACACAGCCAATTATAAATTATTCTAGTGTATGCTCTTCAAGTGCTAGGTCTAAGACATCCAAGAGATATATTGTTTTAAAAAAAATTACAGCATATTTCTTGCTCAGAACATCTAATCAAGGCTTAATATAAAGACAATAGGCCTACAATGCAGTAATTATTGTAGGTATATTGATTCTTGTAGCTTACTGAACAGATGTGTTTTATCAGGCTATGCATGCTACTTGTAATACTGGTTCAATTCTTTCGTATACATTTCTAGGAATAGATGTCGTAATGCAACACGTAACTCGTCACTTCGTTGCATAAAAAATACTGTGTAACACGAACAGTCAACATATAGTTGATTATTGCTCTTCAAAGATGAAGAAAATCACATGTGTGGTTTTATTTAAATTGTTGTGTTTGATAACATAACATTGACTAAATTTTCTAAGCCATGAGGTATAAAGATGGATTATTTTTAATTCGTAATATCCAAGAGTATTTGCAGTAAAGTCAAACTCGTGGAAATTATACACTAGTCATCGAAAACTATACTTATGAGTTGTAAGGGGCTCAAATATAACTTTATTATAAAGTCATTTTGACTTCCCATCAATTGGTTCGGTATTTTAACTAGGCCCTCAACAAATGTTATTTTTAATTACCGTATTCTTTCTTGAATATCATTTTGTGTTACGAAGAGGTTCCTGCATATTTTCAGATTTAATACTGTAATTGTGTTTGATTTCAAAATAGAAACTAAATAAGTGAATGTGTACTTTTATAATGTCTCTTGATGAGTAATTAAAATATTACTCCAGTGGTAAATAGGATTTTAAGACAGGCAGTACCTTTTAATAGCATATTAGCAATGAAATAAAACAATGGATAATATGTATACATACATAGTTTGAGACTACATTATGTTTCTGCCGTATAAGCTACCATTGTTAACATTGTGATTTTGTAATTTTTATCAATAAACATGCTTTACTATACAATATACAAGAACAGTACATAGTAGAGATGTTATTCTATGTTAAGAAATGTAAATTATAGGCAGCTTGTTGCATATGTCTCATTTTAGTATTTGTCTATTGCGCTTTGGTGATAAAATGATTGTTATGCACGTAATTTTACTTCTATGTTTAAATTTCTATGTTGTGTTTTTATTGATAACAAATTACTTACATGTATGCATTGCCGCTCTACGTTGTAAAAGCTACTGTACAATAGATTGCTACATTTATATCACAACTTGCAAGTATGACTGTACAGGCTATTTTACACGATACATAATGGTTATACGTAGGTTAGATGTGTATTGTTGTTCACGCAGAAAGGCAGAATCCGCAAGCGCCATTGTCATGTTCGTCATGAATTCATGATCAATAAAAGAAGTTCATTTTACTGTATCTGTATTTTGTTTAATTTACATGATGTTTTCAATGATTTTCTTTGTTTTTACTTTTGTAATTTTATTGCTATTAAAAATAAAAACATTTAAGTATTTGATGACTTGGTGCTTATTCTCTAATTTATGAAATCTTGACTCTTCAATTAATTGAATGATAACCAAATCCCAAATTCCTTTATAAATTTTTTTAATTTTCTATGTAGCCAATCGATTTAAACAATGGATAATATGTATACATACAAAAAAAAATTAAAAAAAAAAAAAAAATCTATTGGATATATATTTTATTTATATTTGGTGATGACTAAAAGATCTATTGATCTATTGTGGGTATTTTGGATAGTGGGAAGGAGTCAGTCGTGGCCTATTGCTAAGCAACCATCCCAGTATCATTGATTTTGTAGTAAACCTACAAATTCAATGCCAGTATCAACCTGAATGACAGGGAAACCATGAAAAACCATCAGCCTGTGAAGATGATCACCATCCGGGAATTGAATTCCGCTCTCCTGAATGATGATTCAGTGTACTAGCCACACATCTCAGTCTCATATGACATTGAAAAGTCAGATACGGGTACTACTAGTAACGGCTACTGTGACGTAAAGGCAAGCGATAAATAAAATAGTTGTTTATTAGCAAGTGCTGCCATTTTTTGTACATTGATACATGATATTCTTTTATACACTTCACAAGAAGGCCTGAATACAAAAATTTTATAATAATATATTATATATTACAATAGACAACTTGTAAACAATATACAAGTCTAAAATATGGGAACATAGACTATAGGCCTACTAAGATGAAAAACTCAATGCCAAAGGTCTGTAAAAGATACTTTTTGAATCCAATGTAACCCAATAATTCAATTTCTCATTACCACAAAGCCAAAGGTTTCCTTTTCTAATTCAGAACATTCTCACCAAGATGCATTGAGGGTTGCGCTGGTTCGCCGGCCTCAGTGAACCAACGCAACCCTCAATGCATCGTGATTCTTACCTACACTTTGAGACAACATTGCCACTATTTCTAATTCAATACTCTCATGCCTTTGATAAAAATAGAGTTGTCTTGACTCTTTTTGTTCTTTCTTAAAACATTCTTATTTCTCAAATTATGTTTTTGAAACTTTACCATATTTCAAATTCTTACACAAATAATTGGGAGAAAGATTTTTTGATATTTTCAAAATGAACCAGAGGGTTTTCAGTGTTACTGGATGCTTAATATTCAGCCACGACAATGCGTTGCACATCCTACTTATTGGATCATCTTTCCCTACTTTCAGAATGCTTTACATAGCTTTATTTTGAAGTTTTTGATATGCATCTTGAATCTCGTTCGATGTGGCTATTTGTTAGACTGGAAGTAGGTTTCAGATTGGTCTTAGTTTAGATTAAATTGGTTTAGGAAGTTTGTTTGGTTCGGTCGAGTTGAAAATCCAATTTAAATGTATTGCGAAATAATAGAATAATAGAATGATAGAAATAATTGGATGAGCGAAGCAGAGACCTAATTTCACCGTATTCTAAAAAAGCATTTTTTTTGTTCGCACTCTACAGTTAAAACAAAAATACAAATTCAGTTGCAACATGGTATATTTAAGCGTCCTCATCTAGTTCAATATAGTGAATATAGGTAAAATAGGTTTGAGGCGCAATCAGTTGCACCACTTATGAGAAAACTCATTTCAAAGTTTTTTAAAAACCCACAAAAATAACCCAGTAGAGGAAATTCGTAAAAAATATTTCCTTCGAAAGAATTTAAATTTTCACAGAATTTCAATATTGATGCACATTATTCCTAACTTTCATTCAAATCGAATCAGCCGTTTTCATGAAACAAAATATATTGTGTAATTTTTAAACATGGCTCAAAGCTATTAAAAGACAACAATTAAATCCAAGTAACAAGTGTCAACAATTAATTTAAGAAGGATTAAAACAAGGCCTTCTTTATTACTAAAGAAATTAATTAGAATGATTAATGAATAAAACAGGAGGGCAGTGACGTAATTCGGGACGTAATTGTTTGGATCATCTCAAAGGTGGATATATAGCTAGCTTCTATTACATTACTACATTAATATAATACTACATATTTTAATATTACATTTAGAGCCGACCGGTTGTACCAAGTGATGATTAGTGAATTAAGCAAAAATTAAATCGCAAATTAACTTGTTATCACCCTTGGTTACCTATGTTATTTTTGCACCTTTTTGCTACCTTAGTGATTAACTAATTAATATTTAATCATCAGTTGGTACAATCGGCTTTTATTATAATAGTCTACGAATAAAATCAACTGGTATGGAAAAATATACGATTTATAACATGAATGCAGTCAAAATATCAATATAACTTCTAAATACTGTAGATTAGAGAAAATATGATGCATAGGCCTCATCTATCGACAATAGATTATATTTCTGATGCAATTTCTATTCAAAAATATACTCATTCAATTCATTTCAATTTATCATTCACAAAAAATTATTTTTCGACTCTGCTGACTAAACGTTTGAAATGATTCAATTTTATTATTACTAGCTCATCCATCAACGCGGAAACACAACGCGTTTTCCTAGTAGAATGAACAATAAACAATACGTCTGCTGTGATGATATTAATTAATTTCGGAACGAAACTATCAATTTATATTATTTATAATAGGTTATATTAGACAGTTTGTTAATTTACAACTAGTCTATAGGTTATCAGCAAATAGCCAGAAATTGGGAGAGGAGAGAAAGAAGAGAGAGAGAGAGAGAGAGAGAGAGAGAGGGAGAGAGCGGGTCCTCTTCTTGCACGTGTGGCATTCGACGGTATATTAACGACCGAATTATCAACCGTCTCCACCATCAATTGACACTTGACGATCGGGTGATTCGATCCTTCAACGTAGCCGACAATCAAACGCGCTGGTATTTGGCCGAATAATATTGCGACGCGTGTATTTTCATGCTCTGCAACGGTTTTGGGTTTTATTCTCATCAATCGCTCGCCACAATTTCTCGACTGTCATCTCACGTCTGTCTGGTTTTTATTATTTATAGCGTCTGTGGGTTTGTTGATCGACTTGAGTCTAGTATTTCAATACTTGGAATTGTTATCAATTATATTATAAGTAGGCATACTGACTGTTTAATATTTTGTATGAATAAAAATTGTACTGAAGTAAATAAAAGTTGAAACTATCAATTATACTATTACTGAATTTAACGACGCACCATAATGATAAGTAAGAGATCCGCGTCGGTGTCACGGGAAGGTGGGACGAAAGGTTATTTTATTATGTATTCACTGCAATGCTGAAATACTGAACATGAACTATGACAAACCTCAGTCGGGATGGTCAACCATGGCGGGAATCGAACCCCGCTTTCCTGAATGATGGTTTTATTTATTTTAATTTTATTTCAATGCTGCTTACAGCTTAACGACCCCACCAACAGCTAGGTTACGAGGGAATGAGCGGATGATGATGAAACGATGATGTGATGATAGAACGTTTACAAAAACTTATGTCTTATGCGGTACTCGAACTCACGGCCGACCTGACTTCGGTTTCTACCGCAATAGCGATTGACTGAGCCACCAGGGCGGCTATGATGGATCTATCGAATCAAATAAACATTACATATAGGCCATATAATACATATAATGAATTAGGCGAGAATTCATTTTTAAGATCGCGGTTTTCGCTGGGGGGAGGGGGCCTAACTCATAAGACGGTCCGAGTGTACATTTATTGACTCAGTCTTATCGCGATGAATCTCGCCCGTGTCGCTTTCTATTCCATAACAGTGACCTGTTGCTCAACCACGCATTAAACTTTCTTGATTTATGTCACTATTCTCGGGTAAGTGTCAAAATAGGACATGCAATGCGATGGCGAAGCCTATGTTTGGGGCCGAACCCTAGCCACTGGAGGCGGAATATTTTTTTTTTATATATTTTGATTTTTTTATAGTATTTTTTTAATAGTTTTTATAATATTATTTTTAATAGTATTCATAGTGTTTTTAATAGGATTTCAATACCTGAAATTGTGATCAATTATACTGTATAAGTAGGCCTATTGTTAAATGTTTTTAAACGTGAATGAAAATTGTACTAAAATAAACAAATTTTAAAACGGTTCTTTATACTAATAGTCCTATTGGGATAACCACGTTTAACGACGGAAATGATAACTAAGATACCGGCGTCGGTGAAATGAATGAGGGGACGGGAGGATGGGACGAAGAAATATTATTTTATTCGTTTTTTAGGACCGTGGGAACAAAGCCTGCTCGTAGGAATCCAACCTAGACGAAGGTAGGTAAAATATGCTGTATCTACGACAATCCTCAGTCGGGATGGTCGACCGCGGCTGGAATCGAACCCCGCGTTCCTGAATGATGAATATATTGAATCAAATAAATCTTACAAATAATATATCCATAGGTCTTAGAATATATCTAATGCATTTTCAATTTGTTGAGAATTCATTTTCATGATCGCGGTTTTCACTGGGGGGGGGGGGGGGGAGAGGGGCTTAACTTATAAGACGGTCCGATGATGATGATTATTGTTTACTTAACTACACCCCACCAACAGCTAGGTTATACTAATGGGGGGGGGGGGGGGGGGGGGTACTAATGAGCAGGTGATAATGAAACTAGAAAAGTGAAAGGACGTTCACAAAAACCCATTCCTTATGCGGAACTCGAACCCAATCCCAACTGTGACTTCAGTGTCTGAAGTGGTGCCTCAGCTGACTGAGCTACCGAGGGCGGCAAGACGGTATATTTGATGACTTTTTAAAAGTCTTATCGCAATGAAACTCTTCGCTTTCTACTCCCAATCAGTGACCGGTGTGACTCAACCACGCATTACATTTCTTTGATTAATGTCTTGATTGTCGGGTATAGCTAGAGTACGTGTCGAACCAGGTCCAAGAGACCTTGAAATACGAGGGGCTGAACCCCAGCCTTTGGAGGCGGAATATTTTTGTGTAGTTCTTTTTTGAGAATTATTGCTGGAATTAGCTTCGCTTACATTCTTGCAAGTATTTCAGGCTAGCGAATGATGAGGCAAGGAAAACAGGCGCTTTTCCAACATAATATTCAATTTGTAATAGGCCTATAAGGAAGTGTATTAGGCGCCACACACAGCAAAGAAAGCAAAACAATATGATACGAAAAATGAATTCACATCATAGGCCTATATATGTACGTAGGTCTATAAATCTATAATGATGATAGCTCCGGGGGCCCCCAAAAATTATGAATCGGGCCACTGCCTACGGGGCCTGAGTCTGTTATAAACTGTTTTGGAAAAAATAATGGCAATGAATCCAAATAGATTTTTCGTAGCTCATTTATTATGCCTATTTTAGAGGCATTGGGTTCCCTATTCGTGGCTCATGTATTGGCCTACATAATGTTGTCTGTGTGAATAATTATTGTAGCCATGATTATAGTTATGCGAATGGACATTATCTGATAAAAGTGCGAAAGAATCTTCGTCTTGTTGGGATTGGGAATAGGAATCGAATATTTCAGGAATCGAATTACATTTCAACAAATTGATTCGTGATTCGTCATTGTCATAACGTTCTATTTACTTGATTTTGCTATCAACGGCAAACTACGTAAGTCAACGAGGAAACTAATTTTCGAACTACCCTAATCACCGTTTTTTATCATACTGATAGGCGATTATGTACAAATTAAATGGAATTCAAATAATTCAGTAATTTATTCCTTTTTAAACTAGTACTAACATCGTAATTCTGAAATTACTTCAAAAATGTACACATAATGATGTTAGATTTGAGCTCTATTTGGGAAATTGTTGGGCAGGAAATGACCATGGCCAGCCAATCAGAGACGTTCCATGTGACCGTCGTTAGGCAGAAGCGCATCCCTTTCAGTCGGCGTCTAGCTTGCAACCAGAGCGGTCCTGCGGTCCCACAGCGTGAGAAATGGCGCAATTTCAGTAAAATCTCCAAAAGTATTATTTTAATCGTTTGAATTATGTATGGTAATGATTTAAAATTGTTTTGATCTTATATTCTTCCGAATTAAATCAATTTTCCTCGAGTTTAACTACTTTCAACGGACCCGGTAAGCTAACCTTGGCCTTGACTGGTTGGAATACCCTACCAAATTCTATCTTTTTTACACTTTATCTTTATATAACTGGTACTAAAAACACAATGACTATATTAAATATAGTTTTAAAAATATATAATATATGCCTAGTTATGTGAATCTCTTAGTGAGGCATCTTACAGCAAGGAAATGGGATTTGCCGTGCCTTGGCCTTGACTGGTTGGAATACCCTACCAAATTCTATCTTTTTTACACTTTATCTTTATATAACTGGTACTAAAAACACAATGATTATATTAAATATAGTTTTAAAAATATATAATATATGCCTAGTAATGTGAATCTCTTAGTGAGGCATCTTACAGCAAGGAAATGGGATTTGCCGTGCAAAAGTCCTTGGGTTGTTATCTAGTACTTTTCCAGTCGCCATGTTTGCCGCGCAAATTGGTTTTCGAGATGTACGTGTTGTCCCCGTACTGGAATTCCCTGCGCGGAAATCGAGTCCGAACGAGTTCTATTTCTAAGTTCTGAATATCGAGTTATGCGAACGAAAATGAAGAGATGAGTGAGAAATTCGAACGAATATATTTTGTGGGTGACCGTTTCCTTTATTTTCATGAATTATGAAATTCGATTCCAGAATTATTAGTAATGAAGCCCATTTTTTAGAATGTATTATTAGCTGCATGAGAAATGGCTTAATTTGAATAACATCTTCATTAATATTATTTCAGTCGTGTGTTTCTCGTAGTTCAGAATTGTGTTTAATTAACTGTCCTCGGAATTATATCCCCTCTTCTGTGATTATTGAACAGTAGGATAAACTTTTTTCGCCTGGACCGGTAAGCTTTATGGGCTAAACATACTCTGTGATTATTGTTGACTACAATATCATATTCGATTTTTACATTCATACCAGTCCATGAATAGTTACACCTATAACTTATAGTTATCTATAATTATTTTGTAATATATAGGCCTGATATCTACTGCTAGAATAGTTACAAAAGTTGATACTTATATCCAAGAAAGAAGATGGTTGTCTACCAACTAAATGATCGTAAAAACCAGGTAAATTTAGGATAACTTAGTTACAACTTTCAGGATTTGTTGCATTTGAAAGATGCATCTGTGCACCTATAATCTCAAACCGCGTTCTGAATTACCTCAAAATACCACAGCTATCAAAATATAACAGTGATGTTTTTTGCTGTAAATTGGTAGGCGACTTTCTTTCGTGGATACAAGTATAGCAAAGTAGATGGAACCTAGTTTGGTTTGAGCTAAAGATATCACCGCCAGTTCTGTTTTTCGAACTGTATTGTGTACCGGAACCGGATTCGGGGCAGGACCATAATCGCTGATCGTTCTAGAAAACTTACTTAATTTTATTAAATTTTTACATCGAGCAACGAATAGTGAAAAAGTGAATGTTTTTAGTAAAAATATAGTTTCGACTGATGAATATGACTGAAGTTTCTAATGATTAGTGATCAGGTATAGTACAAGACAACTGCGGGTTCTGTCAGTTGAATTTATTTGGTTAATCTGATGTTTTATTTCAATTATTCCATAATTTTTATTGTTCATTTCACGACCTCTCAAACTGCTAGGACGTAGAGGGGTGCTAAAAAACGCGATTGGTTGGTGTTTACCGTGTTTATACATACTCGTGGCTCAAACCCACGCCCGCTTCTGTTTTTTCTCCACAAAACCATTGAGTTTGAAGTGTTACATTCAGATAATCGAGCTTTGTAATTGTTACCAAACAAACCAAATTTGATACGAAAATGCTAATACAAACTCATATTTTCTTGTGAAACATTCACATGGGCCTACATTTTTTCGTTTAATCCATTATACTATTATATGATATATTTTTGACATTATTTCTTGTGTACATGAGTGGACATATTTCGTGTTAGTTGCATCCTGAACAGTAAATACCCACTGATAAGTTAACCTTAACCATGGGAGTCGATTTAGCTGAATATCAGTTTTTTTGGGGATAACTTTTGAAGGATTTGAGATATCGAAATTATTGAAAAAAATCAGTGAAGTGGAATTTCTCTATTTGTATAAGCACCGTTCACGCACCCCCTCAAAGTACCCCATTGAACCAAAAGCTTGAGTGTGATGAATAGCCAATGTAGAGAGCTGGCTGAGTCGATAAAGCAGTTCCCTGCTGTTGTTTGGTTTAAAATGTGGAAATATTCTGTCAGGATGACGACTATACTAAACTAACTTGTAGGATTTGGTTGAGGTTTAATTGAACCTGTTTGGCAATATGATAGAGCCAAAAATCTAATTGTTTTTCTCCAAAATAATTTATTACCATCAATAAACTTTCAGAGTAGACCTGAAATGTGCTTCAGGGCAATTATTGAGAATTAACTATTGGTATTTTAAAAAAAATATTCGTGGAAAGTGTACCGTTTTTTTCTGCCACTTTTCATTAATACCCACTTGAAATTTTCATAGGCTTAATACCAAAAAATGAATTGATTGAAAAATTGGATGTTGAATGGGTTTTTAAATGAAATTGTGGGCTAACTCTTCTTGTGAGTATAGGCCTAGAGTAGGCTCTCCGATTAGAGAGTGAAAAATGTTTTGTTAGTTTCCTCTTTTCCAAAAAGGGCTGATATAATTTCGTTTGTGATGAAGATGAGCGTATTATTAATTATTTAATCATTATATTTCTTTTGCAACGTTATAAACAAATTTTCGCGTATGGAGCCAACGTGCTAGCAGATTCGGATTTCCGCGTGGTTCAACTTATATTTTTGTTTTTCAGATATTATATAAATTATAAAGGCTTTTGGCATTTGAGTTAGTTTCTTACCAATTAGAAATGAGTTCTCCTATATTTTCTATTTTATTGATTGATTGACACATAACGCAGGTCCAAAGTTGAAAAAGTTAATGGTTTTTACTAGCGGTTTGGAAAACAATTGATAGAAAAGATGTTTTAATCTTTAGATAAAATAACCGAGTTTTCAATTTTATTTTATATCATATGATCAACATACAGTTATCAATTTTGAGTTGTTTCCTCGAATATATAGGCTTACAATTGGAAAAAATATTGATTTTCTAATTTATATTTCCTATCATCTTCAGGGTCCAAAGAATATGTAGTTTGTTGAATTTAGGCACAAAGTTCTATTTTTAGGATTTACTCAGTGTAAAATAGCATTAAATAGTAATATTATTATTATATAAATTCTTCGTTCACACCCAACTGTATAAAATGTATATACCTTGTACAAAATGATTATAATATTGTGTTTCTTTGTTTCCAGTGTTTGACGTGCCAGTAATTACTGAGGAGGCACGTACCAATACGTGAGCAGAAACCGCGGACACTTCTTGAGCTGTTGTCCCTGTACTCCATGGTGTTGGCAGCTTGGAGCCTGTACTTCATCGTGTTGGCAGTATCAACTCGTAACTCATCGTATTGGCAGTTCCGCATTGTTTGTGATGGTAATATTTTTTTAAATATGAGATTATTTATTGGTGTCAGTGAAACCACTTGTCCAACGGGCTCATTATTGAAGACCGAGAAAAATCGGTACGGCCTCAACATAGCAGCTTGGGTTCAATTCCCAACAATACCAACATGAGAGTTGAGTTCTTCAGTGATAACAGATTGTGTAACAGAATGGGTTTCGCATTCCTAAATTACAAATATAACTTAATTTAAGTACAAAGATTGCATGTTCCATTATAATGATTAATACAATATATCAACAAAATATGTACAAACTAGAAAGTGGGCCTGTATTATCTTATACATAAAAAGCTCGTGTCACATGTTTTGGGATGAACTCCTCCGAAACGGCTCGACCGAGTGCCGTGAAATTCCTCGCGCACATTCGATAGGGCTGGTAGAAGGTCCTAAAGTATACAAGATCTACTGCCAAGCTTTCTCCTATGAGCAATATCCAAAAAATTGGCACTTCAAAGACAACACCAGTAATGGCTTTGTTGAATGACATTGGCACAAGGTCTGCCGCGCTCGCCGGAATTTGCGACACTACACGCTAGATAGCGCCTAATCCGCCTTCCGGCACGTTATTTTTACATTAACAACCAACATTCACTACAAATCACTTCGATGGCAGAACAGCGTTTGCCGAGTCAGCTAGTTTGCTATAAATGTTCCTTATACAGATTTCATTCATAAGTGGTCTAGGCTTGAATGAAATGAAAAATCAATAATCAGTTTTCAAGGTAAGCTGCTGGGCTTACTTTTTGAATTGTGCATTTGTTTTTGTTTATTTTCTCATTGAGTCAATGAATTGAAACTTGATTCAATTTCTGCGTCACATATGTGAATAGGGAAATAGTTTCACAGTCCTCGTGTCTATTAGGTACCGTATTCAGGAATATTCCTGAAGTAATTTGTACCCGGAGGAAAGCGTGAGTGATAATACCTCAGATTTAACTACCATTTTGGCCTTGAATCTCTTATTAATATTTGTTCATTGTGTGTTGTAGTTTATCGCCGATCGTATGTACGCTTACTTCCACTCGAGTCTACTGTTGGCATGGAAATCCGATTTATGACTGGATCGTTGGTTGCAATGCCAACGCAATGGTTGCAATGACATGCACACGGCGAGGTCTTGCGACTCTAGGAACGCTCCCAGTCATTCCGAGACCAAGTGAATATGACCACAAAACGTTTCAAAAGCTGGGATTGGCAAGGGCAGTTACATTTATAAAACTCATACATTCAATTAATTACTCAAAACAATGTATTCAAATATATTTGTTTATAGTGACAATGAATAGAAGTATGTGAACTGCAAGAACTACTATATTGCCACTAAAGGTTAGGGATATAGAATTCTTTAGATTCATCTAGTAGCCCCAAGAGGCACTGTGTCAATTATTGGCATATCAACACTGATTAACGAGTGCTAAAAAAAGACGTTGACAGGTTCGAAACCTGTTTATACCATCATTAAAAAATCCCCTCAGTGCATGGTTTTAGCTGTAGTCAACAGAGCTGAGGGATAGTAGAGCAAGGTTCGAAACCTGCATATTTGAGTTTGTAGTTATCAAACTCAATGCCTACATGTACCATCAGTACTGGATCCTCTTAGAACATGATACCAGCATTACGACTGGCTCCAGTCTTTAGCATAGCTGTAGGATAGAACTGTTAGAAGTTCTATATTGCCACTAATGGTTTGGAATATAGCATTGTTTAGGTTTTCATAATGACCTTGATATGATTTGGTGTCAATTAAGTTGGCCCATAACCGCTAGTATATAGCTGCTAAATAATGCTATACACGGGTATGAAACCTGCGCATCATGGGTACTAGAGTAGTGCATATAGTAGTGTTCAACACATAGTCAGCTAAAAGATTTACAGCGATTGTTAACAGAGCTTGAGGATAGTAACGCAAGGTTCGAAACCTGCATGTATTGTAAGTACGGGAGTCCCTGGCAATGTCAGCTATATGATAGACAGCATCAGTTTACAGGGAAGAAGGTAGTACCGCAAGGACATATAGATGTTGATCTAGTCATTGAGAAAAGTGGTGTTAATCTAGTATTTAACGAAGTGTGAATCTACAATTTACTTTATGTCATAGTTCCAAGTTTACCGTTATTGTTGAATAAATTATTGTATCGTGTGACGTACCCTAGAGTATAATTCCAATGCGTGTGGTAATCTGGTTTTTAAGGAAGTGTGATTCTACAATTTATCTAATTTCACGTGTGAAGTTTCAAGTTTTATTATAATTCAGTATTTTATCGTGTGACGAGTTTTAGAAAATATTTTTATTGCATGTGATAATCTAGTTTTTGAGGAAGTCTTGATATACGATTTATTTAACTTTGAGTGTGAAGTTCCTAGTTTCATGATGATTCAGTATTTTTACGTGTGATGAGTTTTATAATATACTTTCAATGCGTGTGGTAATCTAGTTTTTAAGGAAGTGTGATTCTACGATTTATCCAATTTCACGTGTGAAGTTCCTAATTTCATTATAGGCCTAATTCAGTATTTTTCCGTGTGACGAGTTAAAGAAAATAATTTCAATGCGTGTGATAATCTAGTTTTTAGCGAAGTGTGATTCTACGATTTATCTAATTTCACGTGTGAAGTTTCAAGTTCACTTATAATTCATTATTTTATCGTGTGACGAGTTTTAGAAATTTATTTTCAATGCATGTGATAATCTAGTTTTTGAGGAAGTGTTAATATACGATTTATCTAACTTTACGTCTGAAGTTTCACATTTTATTATAATTCAGTATTTTTCCTTGTGACGAGTTTTATAATATATTTTCAGTGCGTGTGGTAATCTAGTTTTTAACGAAGTGTGAATCTACCATTTATCTAATTTCACGTGTGGAGTTCCTAGTTGCATGATAATTCAGTAGTTTATCGTCTTACGTGTTTCATAATATATTTTCAATACGTGTGGTAATGGTTTTTAAGGAAGTGTGATTCTACGATTTATCCAATTTCACGTGTGAAGTTCCTAGTTTCATTATAATTCAGTATTTTTCTGTGTGACGAGTTTTAGAAAATGATCTCAATGCGTAGCCTGTGATAATCTAGTTTTTAAGGTAGTCTGATTCTACGATTTATCTAATTCCACGTGTGAAGTTTTGTTATAATTCGGTATTTTATCGTGTGACGAGTTTTAGAAATTTATTTTCAATGCGTGTGTTAATCTAGTTTTTGAGGAAGTGTTAATATACGATTTATCTAACTTTACGTCTGAAGTTTCACATTTTATTATTCAGTATTTTTCCTTGTGACGAGTTTTATAATATATTTTCAGTGCGTGTGGTAATCTAGTTTTTAACGAAGTGTGAATCTACCATTTATCTAATTTCACGTGTGGAGTTCCTAGTTGCATGATAATTCAGTAGTTTATCGTCTTACGTGTTTCATAATATATTTTCAATGCGTGTAGTAATGGTTTTTAAGGAAGTGTTATTCTACGATTTATCCAATTTCACGTGTGAAGTTCCTAGTTTCATTATAATTCAGTATTTTTCTGTGTGACAAGTTTCAGAAAATGATTTCAATGCGTGTGATAATCTAGTTTTTAAGGTAGTGTGATTCTACGGTTTATCTAATTTTACGTGTGAAGTTTCAAGTTCTGTTATAAATCACTATTTTATCGTGTTCGAGTTATAGAATATAATTTCAATGCGGGTGGTAAACTAGTTTTCAACGAAGTGTGATTCTACGATTTATTCATTTTTGATGTGAGGTTTTGAGTGGTTTTTCGTTCTTTTATTCATATCAGCTATAGAATAGACAGCATTGCTCAACAGAGAAGTAGGATATTTACAAAAGGTTGCAGACATGCATTTGTGTCTGAACTGAATTCCCAATTACCCAACTCAAAGTCTCTTTGTCGATTAAGTTAGAGTGATAATACCTTTTAATATTTATATATACATACACAGCTGCTTTTGGCATCGGTTTTTTGTTGTAATTCCTGGTGCCTGGGACAATATTTTGCCTTGGTATTGAATATATTTTGGGCATGGATTCGAGTGCCACATTTTTTTTTATGTAAACATGCCTTTAAGTGCTCATTTTCACTCTCAAATAGTCTAGCTGTTGTAGGGAACTTCAGCAACCAGTAATCATCACCATGGTTAATTTAGTTTCGGTATATACCATATATATTTAAATAATGATGGTACTGATATAACTTGAACAATGACACGACCGATAAGGAATATAGCATAGTTTAGATTTTCATAACTGCCCTGAATTACGGATATGTTTTTTATTATTTTTACTAGTGGCATATCACTGCTGGTTTACAGTGGATGAATAAACCAACAGATGAGGTCGAAACCTGGTTGTTCCAACAATACTGGTTTCTTAGTGTCAATTAGGAAAAGTCTTTGTAAAGAATTAGTTGTTATCATTTTTTTGTTCATCTACATAGAGGTGACGTGCTTGCAAACAAATGGTACCGGTATGTGTATTTTGTTTTACTCTTTTTTTTGTTTTCCAAGTTGCGTACTGAGAAGATCTTATTTGATGTTCCGTCACTTTTGCATCACAGATCCGAATAATCTGTATCAGGTAGCAGGTTAATATAGTCATGTCGAGTATTCACCAATATTACTTTCGTTGTAACATATGCTCTAAGAATGGCGTAAGTAATATTGCCTCAGGACTTGTACAGGATAACTGCGTTGAATCTAGTGTTGATGTTACATCCTTATGTTGTAGTTCATCGCTGAGTATCTTCAGAGCCATAGCCGTCTCACCATAGCAAGCTGTAATAGTGCCATAGTCTATCCATTGGCTGCTAATACCCGGTAAGATATCCCTCTTAAGGCGCTTTTACTGACTCGCGTCGCGCGCGACGCGTTGCTCGCGTTTGCTGCGTCACGGGAGTAGTTGCATTTATTGACTCGCGCGCGCCGAAAGTGAGCAGAAAAATGGATGCCTAACAATTTATGACCATGAACTGTCAGATTATCTTCAAAGTTTGATATTTGGCAACGTAAGGTTACCGGTCTTATTTTTCTCTTCAACTATAATAAGAAAATACCGGAACGATTTTATGTTTGATCTAATTATCAATAATTAGGAGAGCACTAAGAAATTTTATGAGTCTATTTGTAATACGCCCCTTCCTTGAACGTTGATCGAATGGTGAAACTCCAACAGTGCATGCACTGCCTCGTTCTTTGTCTTAATTTTACAACAAATTACTGCAGTCATTTGATGTCATAAAAAGCTTTCCATAGTTTGAAGACAAATGCACTGTCCATTCTCACGTGTGTCGGATTTGATTTTGAGGTTATCTTATACCGCCTTGTACTGTTGTACGATCGGTCGGAGCGGGCAGGGAACGATGAGTAGCAGCAGTCTAGCTGGCGCCAGCTCGCGTTTGGCGCGTAGAAACATCAACCAGGTTGATGTCTCTACGCGCCAAACGCGAGCTAGCGCCCGACGCGGCCAACGCGCGGAACACGATAGCTGATTGGTCAGCGCGCCTGTCACGTGTGACGCGTCGCTCTCAACGCGAGTCAGTAAAAGCGGCATTAAGTTGCCCATGAGAAAAGCAATCCTTTCCGATATAGAATATTTCTTTCAACAAGTCAGAGTGATAGTTTGTGTCTTTAATCTTTGTAAAGTAGGAAAGCATTAGACTTACAGTAGAATATTCAAATTTATTAAAATTCACCCCATTCAAAATAGCAATCACCTGTGAAAACAATTTAAATGTTCTTCCAACGTACAACCAACTGAACACAATGATTTCAATATTGTGTTCCTCTTGTTTCCAGTGTTTGTCGTGCCAGTAATTACTAAGGAGGCACGCACGAACACGTGAGCAGAAATACAGACACGTCATGAGCTGTTGCCGATGTTCGACGTTGGCACGCTACGGTTATTTCTTCCGAGTCCAAGTGGAGAAGACCACAAGACGTTTCATGGGCCGATATAAGCAAGGGCAGTAACATTCATTAAACTTATTCATATAATTAATTGTATTGTATAGTATTGTAGGTATGTAGGTATCTCTATTGTTCTGATTTATTTCACTTGGTTACAATATGTTTATTCAAATTTATCTCTCATTTCACATCACTCAATACAATTAGGTATTATATAATTTTGTTAAAAGTGACAATGAATAGAAGTACGTGAACTGCTAGAACTTCTATTTTGCCACTAACGTTTAGGAATAACATTCTTCAGGTTAATCTAATGGCCCCAAAACGGACTGTGTCAACTATTCACAGCTACTGAATAATGCACTAGACAGGTTCGAAACCTGTTTATACCATCAGTACAGAATCACCGTAGAGCATGATGTTAGCTATATGATTGACACTAATAGTCAACAGAGCTGAGGGATAGAAAACAGGGATCGAAACCTGCTTGTACCAACTGTACCGGATCTTTTTAGAACATAATACCAGCATTAGTATTGGCTCCACTCTGTAGAATAGCTGTAGTATAGAACCTCAAGGCCGTAGACCTGCTTGTAATTTCTGTATTTTCAGTATTTCGAACAAATAGGTGAAACAGTTCAACATATTTCTTTTTTAGCTACTACTGTATAATAATAATAATAATAATAATGTTTATTTATTCTGTTGAACACATACATGTTATTGAATACATCAATAATTAAGAAAGTCATGAATACATTACAATTCACTATTATTCAAATACTAATTTACCGAGTATGGACAAATAATTAAAAGATATTTTTTCATTTTGTTTTTATAATATTTTTACAATCAATCAATATAATCAATAGGTTCATAGAATTTAAACCATTCAGAAGCCACAATATCAATCAGTTTCTATATAATAAATAAAGACTGGTTATGTATACTGTGGCTAAACTGCTAGCTGTGACTGTTGTTCAAACAATTTTTTTTCGTAATGAATGAATATATCTATCTATCTATCTATCACGTATTGATTGTTTGGTCAACGACCCTACCTACAGTCAAGGTAAATTGGCCACCTTTGTGTATTCATAGAATAAGTGAATATCCACTAGATAGACTTGTGTAGAATTAGATAATTTTAACCTTGCGAGATTCAAGGTATCACATTTATAAATGATTATTTGAACGTAGGGTAGGACCCAATAATACTTGAAAAATATTAGCTCATATTATTTTAAAACATTTTTGTTGAGCAGCACAGGAAGTAATCAACCAATGTTCAAATTCCCCATAAAATAATGCTGTTTTTTTCCGAATACCTGCACAATTTCAATTCACTACGTAATGAAGGTGAACTATGATCTTTCTATCAAGTTTCTTGTAGCTTCCAGAACCAATAAGTTATATTCGAGTACTACGGGCTCACATTCCAGGTCCAAACTGAGGTCTATTGTGAGATGTTTGGAGCTCCTGTCATATTGAGGTTTTTTCTCATCTTTGAGCGATAACAAGTTTGCATGCTTTTCCATTATTTGAGTCATTTCAGGTTTCAAGCTACTGCAGGAATTATGCACTTTCAGGATACAGCTTTTTCAGGATTGGTGCATTCTCAGGATTGGAACATTTCCAGGATTCACGAGTCATCATCAGGAACAAAGCATTTGTCTTTTGGCTTCAGACATTCAAGATTTCTCAGGGCTTTTAATCTTTCAGGACTTTCAACTTTTCGGTAGTACTTCAAGCTTTCTCAGGATGCAGTCCTCGTCAAGACTTCAAGCTTTCACAGGACGTCAATCCTTGTTAGGACTTCAAGCTTCCTCATAATTTGATCTTCACCAAGACGCTCGTGTAACGCATGGATTCCAGCTTTCCCAGGATTTATGCGCGGACAAGACTCAGGACTTGAAACTTCCTCAGGAATCAAGCATCGTCAGGATTCAGTCTTCCACAGGACTTCAAGCGTCGTCAGGATTCAAGCTTCTACAGGACTTCTAGCGTTGTCAGGTTTCAAGTTTCCCTAGGACTTCGAACGTTGTCAGGATTCAAGCTTCTACAGAACTTCTAGCGTTGTCAGGTTTCAAGCTTCCCTAGGATTCAAGCTTCTACAGGATTTCTAGCGTTGTCAGGTTTCAAGTTTCCCTAGGACTTCGAACGTTGTCAGGATTCAAGCTTCTACAGAACTTCTAGCGTTGTCAGGTTTCAAGCTTCCCTAGGACTACGAACGTTGTCAGGATTCAAGCTTCTACAGGACTTCTAGCGTTGCCAGGATTCAAGTTTCCCTAGAATTTCAAGCATCGTCAGGATTCAAGATTCCCCGTGACTTCGAACGTTTTCAGGATTCAACCTTCCCCAGGACTTCAAGCGTTTTCAGGAATCAACCTTCCCCAGGACTTCTAGCGTTGTCAGGATTCGACCTTCCCCGGGACTTCAAGCGTTTTCAAGAATCAACCTTCCCCAGGACTTCTAGCGTTGTCAGAATTCAAGCTTCCCTAGGACTTCCAGCGTCGTCAGGAATCAAGCTTCCCCAGGACTTCAAGCGTCGTCAGGATTCAAGTTTCCCCAGGACTTCAAGCGTCGTCAGGATTCAAGTTTCCCCTGGACTTCGAACGTTTTCAGGATTCAAGATTCCCCTGGACTTCGAGCGGTGTCAGGACTCAAGTTCCCCCAGGACTTCTGACGTTGTCAGGATTCAAGCTTCCCCAGGACTTCTGACATTGTCAGGATTCAAGCTTCTCTAGGACTTCCAGCGTCGTCAGGATTCAAGATTCCCCAGGACTTCGAACGTTTTCAGGATTCAACCTTCCCGGGGACTTCTAACGTTGCCAGGATTCAAGTTTCCCCAGGACTTCTAGCGTTGCCAGGATTCAAGTTTCCCCTGGATTTCAAGCGTTGTCAGGATTCAAGATTCCCCAGGACTTCGAACGTTTTCAGGATTCAACCTTCCCCAGGACTTCTAGCGTTGTCAGGATTCAAGCTTCCCTAGGACTTCCAGCGTGGTCAGGATGCAAGATTCCCCAGGACTTCGAATGTTTCCAGGATTCAACCTTCCCACGGACTTGTAGCGTTGTCAGGATTCATGCTTCCCCAGGACTTCCAGCGTTGTCAGGATTCAAGTTACCCCTGGACTTCTAGCGTCGTCAGTATTCAAGCTTCCCTAGGACTTCAAGCGTCGTCAGGAATCAAGCTTCCCTAGGACTTCAAGCATCGTCAGGAATCAAGCTTCCCTAGGACTTCAAGTGTCGTCAGGAATCAAGCTTCCCTAGGACTTCAAGCGTCGTCAGGATTCTCGAGCTTCCTTAGGACTTCGAGCATTATCCGGATTCAAGCGTTCCCAGGACTTCGAACGTTGTCAGGATTCAATTCTCCCCAAGATTTCAAACATCGTCCGGGTCAGGATTCTCAAGCTTCCTCAGCACTTCGAGCATTGTCCGGATACAAGATTTCCCAGGACTCCGAGCGTTGTTAGGCCTCATGCTTCTCCAGGACTTTGAGCGTCGTCAGGATTCAAGCTTTCTCAGCACTCCAAGCGTTGTCAGGATTCATGTTTTTTCGAGGACTTCAAGAGCGTCGTCAGGATTCAATCCCAAGGACTTCAAGCGATTTTCAGGATTCAACGTTCCCATGGATTCTAGCTGCCCCACAATTCATGTACCCCAAGGATTCCATCTCGTTTTTGTGGTACCGGTATATAACTTCCTCTGGACTTCAAGTTTCGTCCCATACTTTATTTTTTTTCAGGACATGACGAATCCCATGGAATTCTAGCTAAACCAGGACTACATCTCTTCTCAGGACTTAATTCTTTTTCAGGACTTTATTCTCTCTCAAGACTTCAAGATTTCTCATGAATTTGAGTTTTTCATGGCTTCATGCTCGATAGTAGTATTTGAAGCTTTCCTCAGGACTTCAAATCAACGGCTTCATGCATTCTTTTATATTTCTTCTGAAGTTTCTCATCTTATGGTTCATTTCAATATGAAGTTCCTGCTTGATTCATTTTGTCCTACTCTGGTTTTGGTCAGTTCTTCATTCTGAGTCAGGACTCTACGCTTCGTCAGGGACTGTCTTTGTTAGTGCTACAATATATTTCTCGCCATATCGTCTCCCTCCATTTTATCTCCCCGTAATATTGAGCCGTCTGCTTGGTGATAGTTAGGGGCCTATTGATCAGTGACTGCAAGTAATTAATTAGGTTTATACACAATTGAATCAGTGCACGTTTGAAGCTGCTGCACTATTGAATGCAATAATTTTTGTTTATATTTTTTCAAGTTTGTCATTCACATCATCCCCTCATCCCTAGTTCGGTCAGAAAACATATTAGTTGAAATATTGAAAATAAGTTGTCATCAGAATTGAAGCTTCCTCAGGACTCTGAGCGTTGTCAGGATTCAAGCTTCCCCAAGACTTCGAGCGTCGTCAGTATTCAATCTTCCCCAGGACTTCGAGCGTTGCCAGGATTTAAGCTCCTTCAGGACTTCGAGCGTTGCCAGGATTCAATCTTCCCCAGGACTTCGAGCGTCATCAGGATTCAATCTTCCTTAGGACTTTGAGCATTGCCAGGATTCAAGCTCCTTCAGGACTTCGAGAGTTGCCAGGATTCAAGCTTCCCCAGGACTTTGAGCGTTGCCAGGATTCAAGCTCCTTCAGGACTTCGAGAGTTGTCAGGATTCAAGCTTACCAAGGACTTCGAGCGTTGTCAGGATTCAAGCTCCCCAGGACTTCAAGAGTTGTCAGGATTCAAGCTTCCCCAGGACTTCAAGAGTCGTCAGGATTCAAGCTTCCCCAGGACTTCAAGAGTCGTTAGGACTCAAGCTTCCCCAGGACTTCAAGAGTCGTCAGGATTCAATCTCCCCCGGCACTTCAAGAGTCGTCAGGACTTCAAGGGTAGTCAGGTTTCAAGCTTCTCCAGGACTTCGAGAGTTGTCAGGATTCAAGCTTCCCCAGGACTCCAAGTCATGTGTCATAATTCAAGATTTACGAGGGCGTCATCAGAGCGTCAAGAATTCCAGAGCGTCATTAGAATTCTCTCTTCCCAAGGACTCCAAGCTTATTTCAGGTTTCAACTCTCCCATGGATTCAAGCTACTTCACCATTCATTTACTCCAAGGATTTCAAGCGGGGTCAGGATTGAAGCTTGCTCAGGACTCCAAGCCTTACCAGGATTTTAGCTTCTCCAGATCTTCAAGCTACGCTTATCATATAAGCCGCAATATCTTTGAAGATGAATTCTTGCGACTGAAATACAAGGATTCCATCTCCTTTTTGTATTTATTGATATTTCTTCGGCATATAACTTTCTGTGGACTCCAAGGTTCGTCGTTCCGTACATTATTCCTTTTCAGGACGTGAAGACTCCCCTGGAATTTCTAGCTAGAACAGGACTACATCTTATCTCGAAACTTCATTCTTTCTCAGGACTTTCTACTTTTCAGGATTTCATGTTTTCTCAGGACTTTTAGCTTTTCCTAGAATCTTATTTTTCCAGGGCTTCATGCACGATGATAGTATTCAAAGCTCTCTCAGGACTTCGAATCAACGGCTTCATGCATTCTTTTATATTACTTCTGAAGTTGATTTTTCTGAAGTCATTCTGTCGTACTCTGGTTTTGGTCAATTCTTCATGCTGCGTCAAGATTCAACACTTTGTCAGGGACTGTCTTTGTATGGGCTACAATATATTTCTCGTCATATCGTCTCCCTACATTTTATCTTCCCTTGATGTTTAACCGTCTGCTTGGTGATAGTTATCAAACAGAATTAGCAAATAAATAATTAGGTGTATGCACAATTGAAGCAGTGCACATTTCCAGCAGTACTATTGAATGCGACAATTTTTGTTTATATATTTTTTTCAAGTTTGTCATGCATATCATCACCTCCTCCCTAATTCAGTCAGGAAACATATTTGTTAACACATTGAAAATATGTTGGTCATGGGTTCGATTTCCGCATAGATTTTCTGTGTAGATTTTCTTTTTTTTTTAGATTTTCTGCTCATTTTAAGCCCCAAATAGTCTGGATATTGGTGGGATCTTGAGCAAACAAAAATCATCACCATTGGACTAGATGATATATATTCATATACTGATGATACTGATCTAACTCCTATCATGACACCAATGATCAGGAATTGTTGAGTTTTTATAATAGATTTGATTTACTAATATTTCACTGTGTCAAGTAGTAGCACTTCACTGCTAGTTTACAGTGGCTGAACGGACCAATGGACAGGTTCGAAACCTGATTGTACTCTCAGTACCCTACTCGTTTCTTAGTGACAATTAGTGAAAATCTTTATATAGAATAATTAGTTATAATGATTCATTCAATCATCTTCATTGTGACCTGCTTGCAAACATATCATATGCACATTTTTTTTTTCAAGCCTCATACTGAGAATATTCTCATTATTCACATCTGTTCCACAGATTTGTATACTTCTAATCAGATAGCAGGTTAGTATAGTAATCTTTGGTATTCATCAATATTACTTACGCTGTAATATATACCTCAAGGATGGCGTAAGTAATATTGCCTCAGGACTTGGACAGGATAACTGCGTTGAATCTAGTGTTGATGGTACATCCTTATGTTGTAGTTCGCCGCTGGGAATCGTCAGAGGCACGGCACAGCTACTGGATCGTCTCACCATAGCAACCATCTCCCGACCCAACAGAAGCGTGCGTCACCAGTACAAGGATTACCACACAACTTTTGGAAACAGGATTACTTCGCTTCCAGAGTGCAAAGTGTTTTTGTCAGTTTAAATTCAGTGTTTATTTCCCTTAGCTACACACATATTTTCAGTGTGTTTACATTATATGATGCCGTGCAAGTGTTTTATCCATTCGCTGCTATTACCCGGTAAGATATCCTTCTTGAGTTGTTCACCAGAAAATCCAACATTGTTTATATGACATATTTCTTCTCAATAGTCATAGTCATAGCTTGTATCATTTATCCCTATAGACATGGATTGAGTAACAATTTTCAATTTGTATAACTATCCAATAATATAAATTTTCCACTGGCTACAGAGATTAAATAAGTGTTTATTGAGATATTGAGATAGTAGTTCACTAAAACATAAGTCTTTGATACAATATTCAAATTTAAAAAATTGTGCAGATGAAAGTATCAGCCATAAGTGCAAACCTTTAGATGTTCTTCCTACGTCTACACTGTACGCAATGAGATTTATTTTGTGTTTCTCTTTATTCCAGTGTTTGTCGTGCCAGTAATTACTAAGGAGGCACGCACCAACACGTGAGCAGGAATCCAGACACGTCATGAGCTGTTGTCGATGTTCGATGTTGGCACGCTGCGGTCATTTCTTCCGAGTCCAAGTGGAGATGACCACAAGACGTTTCAGCGGCTGAGATAAGCAAGGGCAGTAACATTCATTGATTTCATACATTTAATTCATTGTATTGTATTGTATTCTATTGTATTGTATGTATGTATCTAAATTGTTTCAAGTTATTTCACTTTTTTACAATATGTTTATTTAAATTTGTCTCTCATTCAACATTACTCAATACAATAATTTATTATACAACTCTGTTAACAGTGACATTGAATAGAAGTGCGTGAACTGTTAGAACTTCTATTTTGCCACTAATGGTTAGGTACATAACATTCTTCTGGTTAATCTAATAGCCCCAAAAGGGACTGCGTCAACTATTGGCACATCAACTCTGATTCACAGCTGCTGAATAAAGCATTAGACAGGTTCGACACCTGTTTATGCCGTCAGTACTGGATCCCCGTAGCGCATGATGTTAGCTATATGATTGACACTAATAGTCAACAGAGCCGACGGATAGTATCGCAAGGTTCGAAACCTGCTTGTACCATCAGGACTGGATCCTCTTGATACATGATACCAGCGTTAGAACTGGCATCGCTCTGTAGAATAGCTGTAGTAAAGAACTGATAGAAGTTCTATATTGCCACTAATGCTTAGGATTATAGCATTGTTTAGGTTCTCATAATGACCTTGATATGAGTTGGCCCATCACCGTTAATATGTAGCTGATATATAACGCTATTCAAGGGTATGAAACCTGCTTCCATCATGGGTACTCGAGTAGTGCATAGTAGTGCTCAGCACATAGAGTCAGCTATAAGATTTACAGCAATTGTTAACAGAGCTTGAGGATAGTAACGCAAGGTTCGAAACCTGCATGTATCGTAAGTACGGGATTCCCTGGCAATGTCAGCTATATGCCGCATCAGTTAACAGGGCTGAAGGTAGTACCGCAAGGATATTCAGATGTTTAATTAGTCATTGAGGAAAGTGGTGATCTACGATTTATTTTATTCTCTGTGTCAATTTGTATGATTCATTACTTTATCGTGTGACGTGTTTCGTATTCGTGTGACGTATTTTAGTTCATCGTGTCAAGTTTATTGTTTTTGTTGAATCAATTATTTTATCTTCTGACGTACCCTGGACTATAATTACAATGCGTGTGTTAATCTAGTTTTTAAGGATGTGTGAATCTACAATTTATCTGATTTTATGTCTGAAGTTTCAAGTTTTATTATACTGCAGTATTTCATCGTGTGACGAGTTTTAGAATATATTTTCAATGCGTGTTAGTCTAGTTTCCAATGGAAGTGTGCATCTACAATTTATCGGATTTTACGTTGAAGTTTCATGTATTATTATCGTTCGGTATTTTTTCGTGTGCCGTGTTATTTGCGATACGTGTGGTAATCTGGTTTTTAAGGAAGTGTGAATCTACATTTTATCTAATTTTAAGTGTGAAGTTCCGATTTTAATTCTATATCAGTATTTTTTTGTGCGGCTAGTTTTAGGATATATTTTCAATGCGTGTGATAATCTAGTTTTGAGGAAATGTGAATCTACGATTTATCTAATTTTTTATCTGAAGTTTCAAGTTTTATTGTGATGCATCCTTTTTCCGTGCTACTAGTTTTAAAATATATTTCCAATACATGTGGTAATCTAGTTTTTAACGAAGTGTGATTCTACGATTATATCTAATTTCACGTGTGAAGTTTCAAGTTTTATTATAATTCAGTCTTTTTCCGTGCGACTAGGTTTAGAATATATTCTCGATGCGTGTGGTAATCTAGTTTTTAGCGAAGTGTGATTCTACGATTATATCTAATTTCACGTGTGAAGTTTCAAGTTTTATTATAATTCAGTCTTTTTCCGTGCGACTAGGTTTAGAATATATTCTCGATGCGTGTGGTAATCTAGTTTTTAGCGAAGTGTGATTCTACGATTATATCTAATTTCACGTGTGAAGTTTCAAGTTTTATTATAATTCAGTCTTTTTCCGTGTGACTAGGTTTAGAATATATTCTCAATACGTGTGGTAATCTAGTTTTCAGCAAAGTGTGATTCTACGATTGTATCTTATTTCGCGTGTGAAGTTTCAAGTTTTATTATAATTCAGTCTTTTTCCGTGCGACTAGTTTTACAATATATTCTCAATGCGTGTGGTAATCTAGTCTTTAGCGAAGTGTGATTCTACGATTATATCTAATTTCATGTGTGAAGTTTCAAGTTTTATTATAATTCAGTCTTTTTCCGTGCAACTAGGTTTAGAATATATTCTCGATGCGTGTGGTAATCTAGTTTTTAGCGAAGTGTGATTCTACGATTATATCTAATTTCACGTGTGAAGTTTCAAGTTTTATTATAATTCAGTCTTTTTCCGTGCGACTAGCTTTAGAATATATTCTCGATGCGTGTGGTAATCTAGTTTTTAGCAAAGTGTGATTCTACGATTATATCTAATTTCACGTGTGAAGTTTCAAGTTTCATTATAATTCAGTCTTTTTCTGTGCGACTAGGTTTAGAATATATTCTCAATGCGTGTGGTGATCTAGTTTTTAGCGAAGTGTGATTCTACGATTATATCTAATTTCACGTGTGAAGTTTCAAGTTTCATTATAATTTAGTCTTTTTCCGTGCGACCAGGTTTAGAATATATTCTCAATGCGTGTGGTAATCTAGTTTTTAGCGAAGTGTGATTCTACGATTATATCTTATTTCACGTGTGAAGTTTCAAGTTTTATTATAATTCAGTCTTTTTCCGTGTGACTAGGTTTAGAATATATTCTCAATACGTGTGGTAATCTAGTTTTTAGCAAAGTGTGATTCTACGATTGTATCTTATTTCACGTGTGAAGTTTCAAGTTTTATTATAATTCAGTCTTTTTCCGTGCGACTAGTTTTACAATATATTCTCAATGCGTGTGGTAATCTAGTCTTTAGCGAAGTGTGATTCTACGATTATATCTAATTTCACGTGTGAAGTTTCAAGTTTTATTATAATTCAGTCTTTTTCCGTGCGACTAGGTTTAGAATATATTCTCGATGCGTGTGGTAATCTAGTTTTTAGCGAAGTGTGATTCTACGATTATATCTAATTTCACGTGTGAAGTTTCAAGTTTTATTATAATTCAGTCTTTTTCCGTGCGACTAGGTTTAGAATATATTCTCGATGCGTGTGGTAATCTAGTTTTTAGCGAAGTGTGATTCTACGATTATATCTTATTTCACGTGTGAAGTTTCAAGTTTAATTATAATTCAGTCTTTTTCCGTGCCACTAGTTCTAGAATATATTCTCAATGCGTGTGGTAATCTAGTTTTTAGCGAAGTGTAATTCTACGATTATATCTAATTTCACCAGTGAAGTTTCGAGTTTCATTATAATTCAGTCTTTTTCCATGCGACTAGGTTTAGAATATACTCTCAATGCGTGTGGTAGGCCTAATCTAGTTTTTAATGAAGTGTGAATCAACGATTTATCGAATTTTACGTGTGAAGTATCAAGCTTTATTTCAATCCAGTATTTTATACTGTGACTTGTGTAGGAATATATTTTCAATACGTGTGGTAGGCCTATTCTAGTTTTCAACAAAGTGTGAATCTATGATTCATCTAATTTTACGTGTGAAGTTCGAAGTTTCATTATAATTCACTATTTTATCGTGTGACGTGTTCGAGAATATATTTCAATGCATGTGGTAATCTAGTTTTCAACCGAGTGTGAATCTATGATTTATCCATTATCCAATTTTACGTTGAAGTTTTGCGTTGAATAATAATTCAGTATTTTAACGTGTGACGAGTTCTAGAATATAATTTCAATGCGTTTTGTAAATTATTCTTTAACGGTGTTTGAATCTACGTTTTATCTATTTTTACGAGTGACTTTTCAAGTGTTATTACAATTCAGTATTTAATCATGTGTAGTATTTCACAATATGTCTTCAATGCGCGTGGTAATCTAGTTTCTAACAAAGTGTGAATCTACTTACTATCTATTTTTAATGTGAGGTTTCGAGTGGTTTTCCATCCCTATCTTAGAGTCAACTATAGGATAGACAGCATTGCTTGACAGAGCACTCGGATAGTTAATCAAGGTTTGAGACATGCGTTTATCGCCTGTACTGGATCCCCGATGACTTAACTCAAAGGCTCTTCATATATTTGGTTAGCGTAATAATACTATTCAATTTTTATACACAATCAGCTGTTACTGGCTTCGGTTTTCTGTTGTAATTCTGGTGCGTAGCTCAATTTTTTGCATTGGTATTGAATATATATTTGGCCATGGGTTTGAGTCCCTCTATCTTTTTTTTCATTTGGACATGCATTTATCAACCGCTCATTCAAACCCTCAAATAATCTTGCTTTTGCTGGGAACTTCGGCAATCAGTAATCATCACCTTGATATTTCAGTTTTAGGTACATACCATGTATATATAATTTCTGCAATGACGCCAACGATAAGGCATATAGCATAGTTTAGATTTTTATAATAGCCCTGATGCACTCATATTTTTTTTTATCATTTCAACTAGTAGCACATCACTGCTAGTTTACAGTGTCTGAATATAAACCAATATATGGGGTTGAAACCTGTTTGTTCATTCAGTACTAGTTTCTTAGTGTTATTTAGTGAAAATCTTTGTATAGAATTGGTTATAAAAATTCATTTGATCATCTTTATAGTGTCCTGCTTGCAAACAAATCATATGTGCATTTTGTTTTACTGTTTTTTTTTACAAGCCGCATACTGAGAAAATTCTCATCATTTGTCTCCACTCTTGTTTCACAGATTTATATATTCCTTATCAGAGAGCAGGTCAGTATAGTATTCTTGTGTATTCATCAATATTACTTTTGCTGTAATATATACCTCAAGGATGGCGTAAGTAATATTGCCTCAGGACTTGTACAGGATAACTGCGTTGAATCTAGTGTTGATGTTACATCCTTATGTTGTAGTTCGCCGCTGAGTATCTGCAGAGGTCACGGCACAGATACTGGATCGTCTCACCATAGCAACCGTCTCCCGACCCATCAGAAGCCTGCGTCACCAGTACAAGGATTACCACAGATCTTTTGGAAACAGGATTACTTCACTTCAAGAATGCAAAGTGTTTTGTCAGTTTAAATTCAGTGTTTATTTGCTTTTTCCCAACGTGGAGTTGGCCAGTCCAGTTCCACAGTCCATTCATTGCCTGCTAATACCCGGTAAGATATCCTCCTCAAGTTGCCTATGAGAAACGAAAACATTATTGAAATATTATACTTCTTCCTAACAAGTCAAATTGATAGTCTGTGTCATTGATCCTTCTCTACAAAACATGAATAACTATTTCCAGTTTGCTCAAAATCTAATAATTTGAATGATCTCGTAGATACATAGATGTGATATCTGTGATTACGGGAGTTGATATATCAAGTATGTAGTTACTAAAGAATAATACAAAATATAATACATGATACAACATTTCAATTTTCTAAATTCGCCTCAATTAAAATAGCAATCACCTGTGAAAACAATTGGAATGTTCTTCCGACATAAAACCAAGTGAACACAATGATCTCAATATTGTGTTCCTCTTGTTTCCAGTGTTTGTCGTGCCAGTAATCACTAAGGAGGCAAGCACCAACACGTGAGCAGGAATACAGACACGTCACGAGCTGCTGCCGATGTTTGACGTTTGCATTCTACGGTCATTTCTTCCGAGTCCAAGTGAAGATGACCACAAGACGTTTCAGCGGCTGAGACGAAAAGGGCAGTAACATTCATTAAACACATACATTCACTTTATTTTATTGTATTGTATGTATCTATCTTTCTTGTTTTGAGTTATTTCACTTGGTTACAATATATTTATCTCAATTTATTTCTCATTTCACATCACTCAATACAATTAGGTATTACATAATTTTGTTATTAGTGACAATGAATAGAAGTACGTGAACTGCTAGAACTTCTATTTTGCCACTAACGTTTAGGAATATAACATTCTTCAGCTTAATCTAATGGCCCCAAAACGGACTGTGTCAATTATTCACAGCTACTGAATAATGCGCTAGACAGGTTCGAAACCTGTTTATACCATCAGTACAGAATCCCCGTAGAGCATGATGTTAGCTATATGATTGACACTAATAGTCAACAGAGCTGAGGGATAGAAAACAGGGATCGAAACCTGCTTGTACCAACTGTACCGGATCATTTCAAAACATAATACCAGCATTAGTATTGGCTCCACTCTGTAGAATAGCTGTAGTATAGAACCTCAAGGCCGTAGACCTGCTTGTAATTTCTGTATTTTCAGTATTTCGAACAAATAGGTGAAACAGTTCAACATATTTCTTTTTTAGCTACTGCTGTATAATAATAATAATAATAATAATAATAATAATAATGTTTATTTATTCTGTTGAACACATACATGTTATTGAATACGTCAATTATTAAGAAAGTCATGAATACATTACAATTCACTATCATTCAAATACTTATTTACCGAGTATGGACAAATAATTAAAAGATATTTTTTCATTTTGTTTTTATAATAGTTTTACAATCAATCAATATAATCAATAGGTTCATAGAATTTAAACCATTCAGAAGCCACAATATCAATCAGTTTCTATATAATAAATAAAGACTGGTTATGTATACTGTGGCTAAACTGCTAGCTGTGACTGTTGTTCAAACAATTTTTTTTCGTAATGAATGAATATATCTATCTATCTATCTATCTATCTATCTATCTATCACATATTGATCATTTGGTCAACGACCCTACCAACAGTCAAGGTAAATTGGCCACCTTTGTTTATTCACAGAATAAGTGAATATCCACTAGATAGACTTGTGTAGAATTAAATAATTTTAACTTTGCGAGATTCAAGGTATCACATTTATAAATGATTATTTGAACGTAGGGTAGGACCCAATAATACTTGAAAAATATTAGCTCATATTATTTTAAAACATTTTTGTTGAGCAGCACAGGAAGTAATCAACCAATGTTCAAATTCCCCATAAAATAATGCTGTTTTTTTCCGAATACCTGCACAATTTCAATTCACTACGTAATGAAGGTGAACTATGATCTTTCTATCAAGTTTCTTGTAGCTTCCAGAACCAATAAGTTATCATCGAGAACTACGGGCAAACATTCCAGGTCCAAACTGAGGTCTATTGTGAGATGTTTGGAGCTCCTGTCATATTGAAGTTTTTTCTCTTCTTTGAGCAATAACAAATTTGCATGCTTTTCCATTATTTGATTCATTTCAGGTTTCAAGCTACTGCAGGAATTATGCACTTTCAGGATACAGCTTTTTCAGGATTGGTGCATTCTCAGGATTTGGAACATTTTCAGGATTCACGAGTCATCATCAGGAACAAAGCATTTGTCTTTTGGCTTCAGACATTCAAGATTTCTCAGGGCTTTCAATGACTTTTAACTTCCCGGTAGTACTTCAAGCATCCTCAGGATGCAGTCCTGGTCAAGACTTCAAGCTTTCATAGGACGCAATCCTTGTTAGGACTTCGAGCTTCCTCATAATATGATCTTCACCAAGACGCTCGTGTAACGCATGGATTCCAGCTTTCCCAGGATTTATGCGCGGACAGGACTCAGGACTTGAAACTTCCTCAGGAATCGAGCATCGTAAGGATTCAGTCTTCCACAGGACTTCAAGCGTCGTCGGGATTCAAGCTTCTCAGGACTTCTAGCGTTGTCAGGATTCAAGCTTCTACAGGACTTCTAGCGTTGCCAGGATTCAAGTTTACCTAGGACTTCAAGCATCGTGTGGATTCAAGATTCCCCAGGACTTCGAACGTTTTCAGGATTCAACCTTCCCCGGGACTTCAAGCGTTTTCAGGAATCAAGCTTCCCCAGGACTTCCAGCATTGTCAGGAATCAAGATTCCCCAGGACTTCAAGCGTCGTCAGGATTCGAATTTCCCTAGGACTTCAAGCGTCGTCAGGATTCAAGATTCCCCAGGACTTCGAACGTTTTCAGGATTCAACCTTCCCCGGGACTTCAAGCGATGACATGATTCAAGCTTCCCCAGGACTTCAAGCGTTGCCAGGATTCAAGTTTCCCGTGGACTTCAAGCGTCGTCAGGAATCAAGTTTCCCTAGGACTTCAAGCATTGTCAGGATTCAAGATTCCCCAGGACTTCTAGCGTCGTCAGGATTCAACCTTCCCCAGGACTTCTAGCGTCGTCAGGATTCAAGCTCCCCCAGGACTTCAAGCGTCGTCAAGAATCAAGTTTCCCTAGGACTTCGGGCGTCGTCAGGATTCAAGATTCCCCAGGACTTCGAACGTTTTCAGGATTCAACCTTCCCCAGGACTTCGAACGTTTTCAGGATTCAACCTTCCCCAGGACTTTGAACGTTTTCAGGATTCAACCTTCCCCAGGACTTCTAGCGTCGTCAGGATTCAAGCTTCCCTAGGACTTCAAGCGTCGTCAGGATTCAAGTTTCCCTAGGACTTCAAGCATCGTCAGGATTCAAGATTCCCCAGGACTTCTAGCGTTGTCAGGATTCAAGCTTCCCTAGGACTTCCAGCGTCGTCAGGATTCAAGATTCCCCAAGACTTCGAACGTTTTCAGGATTCAACCTTCCCCAGGACTTCTAGCTTCGTCAGGATTCAAGCTTCCCTAGGACTTCGAGCGTCGTCAGGAATCAAGTTTTCCCAGGACTTCAAGCATTGTCAGGATTCAAGCTTCCCCAGGACTTCTAGCGTTGTCAGGATTCAAGCTTCCCCAGGACTTCCAGCGTCGTCTTGATTCAAGCTTCCCTAGGACTCCAAGCGTCGTCAGGATTCTCAAGCTTCCTTAGCACTTCGAGCATTATCCGGATTCAAGCGTTCCCAGGACTTCGAACGTTGTCAGGATTCAATCTTCCCCAAGATTTCAAGCATCGTCCGGGTCAGGATTCTCAAGCTTCCTCAGCACTTCGAGCATTGTCCGGATTCAAGCGTTCCCAGGACTTCGAACGTTGTCAGGATTCAATCTTCCCCAAGATTTCAAGCATCGTCCGGATGCAAGATTTCCCAGGACTCCGAGCGTTGTAAGGCCTCATGGTTCTCCAGGATTTTGAGCGTCGTCAGGATTCAAGCTTTCTCAGCACTCCAATCGTTGTCAGGATTCAAGTTTACCCAGGATTTCAAGTATCGTCTGGATTCAAGCTTCCCCACGTCTCCGAGCGTTGTCAGGTTTCAAACTCGCACAGGACTTCGAGAGATGTCAGGTATCAATTTTTCCCAGGACTCCCAAGCGTTGCCAGGATTCATGTTTTTTCGAGGACTTCAAGAGCGTCGTCAGGATTCAATCCCAAGGACTTCAAGCGTTTTTCAGGATTCAACGTTCCCATGGATTCTAGCTGCCTCACAATTCATGTACCCCAAGGATTCCATCTCGTTTTTGTATTTTTCAGTTTTTCTTTGGTACCGGTATATAACTTCCTCTGGACTTCAAGTTTCGTCCCATACTTTATTTTTTTTCAGGACATGACGAATCTCATGGAATTCTAGCTAAATCAGGACTACAGCTCTTCTCAGGACTCAATTCTTCTTCAGGACTTTATTCTCTCTCAAGACTTCAAGATTTCCCATGAATTTGAGTTTTTTCATGGCTTCATGCTCGATAGTAGTATTTGAAGCTTTCTCAAATCAACGGCTTCATGCATTCTTTTATATTTCTTCTGAAGTTTCTCATCTTATGGTTCATTCTAATATGAAGTTTCTGCTTCATTCATTTTGTCCTACACTGGTTTTGGTCAGTTCACCATGCTGTGCCAGGATTCTACGCTTGGTCAGGGACTGTCTTTGTTTGGGCTACAATATATTCCCTGTCATATCGTCTCCACCCATTTCATCTCTTCTAATATTCAACCGTCTGCTTGGTGATAGTTATTGAACAGTATGTGAAAGTAATTAATCAGTGCACATTTGAAGCAGCTGCACTTTTGAATGCGACAATTTTTGTACGTGTATTTTTTTAGTTTGTCAAGCACATCATCACCTCTTCCCTAGTTCAGTCGGGAAACATTAGTTAACACATTGAAAATATGTTGGTCATGGGTTCGAGTCCCGCATAGATTTCTCTGTGTGAACATTTATTTATAATCTGCTCATTTGAGCCCCCAAATAGGTTAGCTGTTGGTGAGATCTCGAGCGAACAATAATCTTCACCATGGGACTAGATGTGTATATTTATACACGGGCTATAATAACACCAATAATTGGAATTGTGTGTTTCCATAATGGACTTGATTTTCAATTATTCACTGTGTCAACTAGTAGCACATCACTGCTGGTTTACAGTGGCTGAATAAACCAATAGACGGGGTCGAAACCTGTTTGTTCTATCAGTACTAGTTTCTCAGTGTCATTTAATTAGAAACTTTATATAGAATTAGTTATGTGAATTCATTCAACCATCTTCGTAGTGTCGTGCTTTCAATCAAATGATACGTTGATTTTTTTTTTCCAAGTCGCTTAGTGAGGAAATTCTCAGTATTCGTCATCTCTTCCGCTTCACAGATCTGTATACACCTCTTTGGATAGCAGATTAGTATAGTTATCTTGGTAATTCATCAATATTACTTTCGTTGTAACATATGCTCTAAGAATGGCGTAAGTAATATTGCCTCAGGACTTGGACAGGATAACTGCGTTGAATCTAGTGTTGATGTTACATCCTTATGTTGTAGTTCGTCGCCGAGAATCTTCAGAGCCACTGCACAGCTACTGGATCGTCTCACCATAGCAACCATCTCCTGTCCCAACAGAAGCCTGCGTCACCAGTACAAGGATTACCACACAACTTTTGGAAACAGGATTACTTCGCTTCCAGAGTGCAAAGTGTTTCGTCAGTTTAAATTCAGTGTTCATTTGCTTTTTCCCAACATGGAGCTGTCATAGTTCCACAGTCCATGTATTGCCTGCTAATACCCGGTAAGTTATCTTTTTTAAGTTGCCCACGAGAAACGCAAACATTATTGAAATATTATTGGTATACCTCTTCTTACCAAATCCGAGTGTAGTTTGTGTCGTTAATCCATCGTTACAAAGATTGAATATCATTTTCTAGTTTGCTGGATATGTAATAAAATGAATTATTCCGTAAATACAGAGATGTGGTATTTGTGATGCAGATAGTTTAGATATCAAGAATGTTGTTACTAAAGCATAAGACTTACAATACAATATTTCAATGTTTTGAATATGGCCCGATTAAAATAGCAACTCCCTTGATACACTTAACAACAACCAACTGAACGCAATGATCTCATTATTGTGTCACTCTTGTTTCCAGTGTTTGTCGTGCCAGTAATTACTAAGGAGGCACAAATAGCAATACGAAATCA
>OU015462.1:50974137-50990591 GCA_907164805.1 Brachyptera putata
TTTAGTTTTCGTTTATTTTAAATTTTATCTTTTCCGTGCGGGGCTAGGTTTTTAAAAATATTTTCATGCGTGGGTAATCAGTTTTTAGCGAATGTGATTTTTCGATTTTCAAAATTTTACGTGTGAAGTTAAAGTTTTATTAATTCAGTCTTTTTTCCCTGCAAGGTTTAGAATATATTCTCATGGGGGGGAATCTAGTTTTTACGAAGTGGATTCTCGTTATTCTTTCACGTGTGGAAAAAATTTCAAGTTTTATATAACAGTCTTTTCCGGGGGGACTAGGGTTTAGATATATTTTCCAAAACGTGTGGAATTTTTTTTTTACGAAGTGTCTCCCATTAATCAAATTTAGGGGAAGTTTCAAATTTTATTATAATTTCAGTTTTTTTTCCGGCGACAGGGTTAAATTTTTCAATGGTTGTGGTAATTAGTTTTTTTTTAATGTGATTTTCGATTTTCAATTTTTTTCCCTGTGAAAATTTCGATTATTATAATTCAGTCTTTTTCCCGGGGGGACTGTTTACAAAAATTTTTTCCAATCTGGGTAATTTGTTTTTCGAAGTGTGATTCTAGTTAATTAATTTTAGTGTGAGTTTAAATTTTATAAATTTGTTTTTCGGCCCACTTTAAGAAATATCTCAAGGTGTGGTAATTAGTTTTTTTAAAAAAAGGGAATTCGATTAATCTAATTTTCCGGGGTTTAAGTTTAAATTTATTATAATTTTGCTTTTTTTGGGCGATGTTTAGAATATATTTTCCCAATGGGGTGGTGGCCAAAACTAGTTTTACTGAAGTGTGAATCAAGATTAAAAGAATTTTTACGGTGAAGATAAAACTTATTTTTAGCCAGTATTTTAAACTGTGCTTTTATAAGAAAAATTTTTTTAAAAAAAAGGGGGTGGCCCCTTTTGGTTCCAAGAAAGTGTGAATCTATGATTCATCTAATTTTGCGTGTGAAGTTCGAAGTTTCATTATAATTCACTATTTTATCGTGTGACGTGTTTGAGAATATATTTCCAATGCGTGTGGTGATCCAGTTTTTAACCGAGTGCGAATCTATGATTTATCCAGTATCCAATTTTACGTTGAAGTTTTGCGTTGAATAATAATTCAGTATTTCAACGTGTGACGAGTTCTAGAATATAATTTCAATGAGTTTTGTAAATTATTCTTCAACGGTGTTCGAATCTACGATTTATCCATTTTTACGAGTAACGTTTCAAGTGTTATTACAATTCAGTATTTAATCATGTGAAGTGTTTCACAATATGTCTTCAATGCGTGTGGTAATCTAGTTTCTAACGAAGTGTGAATCTACTCCCTATCTATTTTTAATGTGAGGTTTCGAGTGGTTTTTCATCCCCATCTTAGAGTCAGCTATAGGATAGACAGCATTGCTCGACAGAGCACTCGGATAGTTAATCAAGGTTTAAGACATGCGTTTATCGCCTGTACTGGATTCCCGATGACCTTACTCAAATGCTCTTCATATATTGGGTTAGCGTAATAATACTATTCAATTTTCATGTATACACAATCAGCTGTTCCTGGCTTCGGTTTTCTGTTGTAATTCCGGTGCGTAGCTCAATTTTTTGCATTGGTATTGAATATATGTTCGGCCATGGGTTTGAGTCCCTCAATTTTTTTTTCCATTCGGACATGCATTTATCAACCGCTCATTCGAACCCTCAAATAATCTTGCTTTTGCTGGGAACTTTGGCAATCAGTAATCATCACCTTGATATTTCAGTTTTAGGTACATACCATGTATATTTAATTTCTGCAATGACACCAACGATAAGGCATATAGCATAGTTTAGATTTTTATAATAGCCCTGATGCACTCATATTTTTTCCATCATTTCAACTAGTAGCACATCACTGCTAGTTTACAGTGTCTGAATAAACCAATATATGGGGTCGAAACCCGTTTGTTCATTCAGTACTAGTTTCTTAGTGTTATTTAGTGAAAATCTTTGTATAGAATTGGTTATAATAATTCATTTGATCATCTTTATAGTGTCCTGCTTGCAAACAAATCATATGTGCATTTTGTTTTCCTGTTTTTTTTTACAAGCCGCGTGGACACTGAGAAAATTCTCATCATTTGTCTCCACTCTTGTTTCACAGATTTATATATTCCTCATCAGAGAGCAGGTTAGTATAGTATTCTTGTGTATTCATCAATATTACTTTTGCTGTAATATATACCTCAAGGATGGCGTAAGTAATATTGCCTCAAGACTTGTACAGGATAACTGCGTTGAATCTAGTGTTGATGTTACATCCTTATGTTGTAGTTCGCTGCTGAGTATATGCAGAGGTCACGGCACAGATACTGGATCGTCTCACCATAGCAACCGTCTCCCGAGCCGTCAGAAGCCTACGTCACCAGTACAAGGATTACCACAGATCTTTTGGAAACAGGATTACTTCACTTCAAGAATGCAAAGTGTTTTGTCAGTTTAAATCCAGTGTTTATTCGCTTTTTCCCAACGTGGAGTTGGCCAGTCCAGTTCCACAGTCCATTCATTGCCTGCTAATACCCGGTAAGATATCCTCCTCAAGTTGCCTATGAGAAACGAAAACATTATTGAAATATTATACTTCTTCCTATCAATTCAAATTGATAGTCTGTGTCATTAATCCTTCTCTACAAAACATGGATAACTATTTCCAGTTTGCTCAAAATCTAATAATTTGAATGATCTGGTAGATACATAGATGTGATATCTGTGATTCCGGGAGTTGATATATCAAGTATGTAGTTACTAAAGCATGGTACAAAATATAATACATGATACAAATTGTCAATTTTCAAATTCGCCCCAATTAAAATAGCAATCACCTGTGAAAACAATTGAAATGTTCTTCCGACGTACAACCAACTGAACACAATGATTTCAATATTGTGTTCCTCTTGTTTCCAGTGTTTGTCGTGCCAGTAATTACTAAGGAGGCACGCACGAACACGTGAGCAGAAATACAGACACGTCATGAGCTGCTGCCGATGTTTGACGTTTGCACGCTACGGTCATTTCTTCCGAGTCCAAGTGGAGATGACCACAAGACGTTTCAGCGGCCGATATAAGCAAGGGCAGTAACATTCATTAAACTTATTCATATAATCAATTGTATTGTATAGTATTGTAGGTATCTTTATTGTTTTGAGTTATATCACTTGGTTATAATATACAGTAAACCCTCGTTAATCCAAACTCGGTTCATCCGAAATTTGACATTTCGAACTTGCCAGCGGTCCCCGGCCGAAAGTATAGGCATTTCAATGTTGATTAATATGGTTAATCCGTATTTCCGGTAAACCGTAATTCGAACTAATATTTCGTCCCTTCAATAGCTTCAACACTGATTTCAGATTGGATAATTCGAAATAATCCGAGTGAATTCCGTGAAGTTATCACTGTTTTCCCAATTTCCATCCTTTTTATTTGATGCGTAAGAATGAGTGGAAGCATGCTCAGCTGTTCCATGCTCTGTGTACCGAATGCAGTCGCCCTTGACGAAGTCTGAGCTCGGAACACTCGTTCGTCCGACTCGGGACGGCCGAGCGCCAATAGAAACGGGCCATACGAGGATCACGCGTCACGGAGATAGCCGAGTACACACGATCAGCGAGGCCCTTAGCAACGGATCTATCACGTAGTCTCAGCCGGTGACACAGCTTCCTCTAGCGTGCAATACGAAATTAACTATATTCTGAGCGGGAAAAATTAATTTTTGATTAATCCGAATTTTTATAAACCGAAAACATTTTTTTAGGTCCCTTCGATTTCGGATTATTGAGGGTTTACTGTATGTATTCAAATTTATCTCTCATTTTACATCACTTCATACAATCATGTATTATATCATTTTGTCAATAGTGACAATGAATAGAAGTACGTGAACTGCTAGAACTTCTATTTTGCCACTAATGGTTAGGAATATAACATTCTTCAGGTTAATCTAATGGCCCCAAAACGGACTGTGTCAACTATTCACAGCTACTGAATAATGCATTAGACAGGTTCGAAACCTGTTTATACCATCAGTACTGGATCCCCGTAGCGCATGATATTAGCTATATGATTGACACTAATAGTCACCAGAGCTTCACGTATTGATCGTTTGGTCAACGACCCTACCAACAGTCAAGGTAAATTGGCCACCTTTGTTTATTCACAGAATAAGTGATTATCCACTAGATAGACTTGTGTAGGATTAAATCATTTTAACCCTGCGAGATTCAAGGTATCACATTTAAAAATGATTATTTGAATGTAGGGTAGGACCCAATAATACTTGGAAAATATTAGCTCATATTATTTTAAAATATTTTTGTTGAGCAGCACATGGGAAGTAATCAACCAATGTTCAAATTCCCCATGAAATAATGCTGTTTTTGTCCGAATACCTGCACAATTTCAATTGACTACGTAATGAAGGTGAACTATGATCTTCCTATCAAGTTTCTTGTAGCTTCCAGAACCAATAAGTTATATTCGAGAACTACGGGCTCACATTCCAGGTTCAAACTGAGGTCTATTGTGAGATGTTTGGAGCTCCTGTCATATTGAAGTTTTTTCTCATCTTTGAGCGATAACAAGTTGGCATGCTTTTCCATTATTTGAGGCGTTTCAGGTTTCAAGCTATTGCAGGAATTATGCACTTTCAGGATACAGCTTTTTCAGGATTGGTGAATTTCTCAGGATTTGGAACATTTCAGGATTCACGAGTCATCATCAGGAACAAGGCATTCGTCTTTTGGCTTCAGACATTCAAGATTTCTCAGGGCTTTTAATCTTTCAGGACTTTCAACTTTCCGGTAGTACTTCAAGCTTTCTCAGGATGCAGTCCTCGTCAAGACTTCAAGCTTTCACAGGACGTCAATCCTTGTTAGGACTTCAAGCTTCCTCATAATTTGATCTTCACCAAGACGCTCGTGTAACGCATGGATTCCAGCTTTCCCAGGATTTATGGGCGGACAGGACTCAGGACTTGAAACTTCCTCAGGAATCGAGCATCGTCAGGATTCAGTCTTCCACAGGACTTCAAGCGTCGTCGGGATTCAAGCTTCTACAGGACTTCTAGCGTTGTCAGGATTCAAGCTTTCCTAGGACTTCGAACGTTGTCAGGATTCAAGCTTCTACAGGACTTCTAGCGTTGCAAGGATTCAAGTTTCCCTAGGACTTCAAGCATCGTGTGGATTCTAGGTTCCCCAGGACTTCGAACGTTTTCAGGATTCAGCCTTCCCCGGGACTCCAAGCGTTTTCAGGAATCAAGCTTCCCCAGGACTTCCAGCGTTGTCAGGAATCAAGATTCCCCAGGACTTTGAGCGTTGTCAGGATTCAAGCTCCCCAGGACTTCTAGCGTTGCCAGGATTCAAGCTTCCCCAGGACTTCGAGCGTTGTCAGGATTCAAGCTCCCCAGGACTTCTAGCGTTGCCAGGATTCGAGTTTCTCATGAACTTCAAGCGTCGTCAGGATTCAAGCTTCCCCAGGACTTCTAGCGTTGCCAGGAATCTAGCTTCCCTAGGACTTCCAGCGTCATCAGGATTCAAGATTCCCCAGGACTTCGAACGTTGTCAGGATTCAAGCTTCCACAGGACTTCTAGCGTTGTCAGGATTCAAGCTTCCCTTGGACTTCCAGCGTCGTCAGGATTCAAGATTCCCCAGGACTTCGAACTTTTTCAGGATTCAACCTTTCCCAGGACTTCTAGCTTCGCCAGGATTCAAGTTTCCGTGGACTTCAAGCGTCGTCAGGATTCAAGCTTCCCCAGGACTGGTAGCGTTGTCAGGAATCAAGTTTCCCCAGGACTTGTAGCGTTTTCAGGAATCAAGCTTCCCCAGGACTTGTAGCGTTGTCAGGAATCAAGCTTCCCCAGGACTTCAAGCGTCGTCAGGAATCAAGCTTCCCCAGGACTTCAAGTTTCCCCAGGACTTCAAGCGTCGTCAGGATTCAAGTTTCCCCAGGACTTCGAGCGTCGTCAGGAATCAAGCGTTCCCAGGACTTCGAACGTTGTCAGGATTCAATCTTCCCCAAGATTTCAAGCATCGTCCGGATGTAAGATTTCCCAGGACTTCGAGCGTTGTGAGGCCTCATGCTTCCCCAGGACTTTGAGCGTCGTCAGGATTCAAGCTTTCTCAGCACTCCAATCGTTGTCAGGATTCAAGCTTACCCAGGACTTCAAGTATCGTCTGGATTCAAGCTTCCCCACGACTCCGAGCGTTGTCAGGTTTCAAACTCGCACAGGACTTCAAGAGATGTCAGGCATCAATTTTTCCCAGGACTCCAAGCGTGGTCAGGATTCATGTTTTTTCGAGAACTTCAAGAGCGTCGTCAGGATTCAATTCCATGGACTTCAAGCGTTTTTCAGGATTCAACGTTCCTATGGATTCAACGCCCCACGATTCATGTACCCCAAGGATTCCATCTCGTTTTTGTATTTTTCAGTTTTTCTTTGGTACCGGTATAACATCCTCTGGACTTCAAGTTTCGTCCCATACTTTATTTATTTCAGGACATGACGAATCCACGGAATTCTAGCTAAACCAAGACTACATCTCTTCTCAGGACTTAATTCTTTTTCAGGACTTTATTCTTTTTCAGGACTTTATTCTCTCTCAAGACTTCAAGATTTCCCATGAATTTGAGTTTTTTCATGGCTTCATGCTCGATAATAGTATTTGAAGCTTTCTCAGGACTTCAAATCAACGGCTTCATGCATTCTTTTATATTTCTTCTGAAGTTTCTCATCTTATGGTTCATTCTAATATGAAGTTTCTGCTTGATTCTTTTTGTCCTACTCTGGTTTTGGTCAGTTCTTCATTCTGGGTCAGGATTCTACGCTTCGTCAGGGACTGTCTTTGTTTGGGCTACAATATATTTCTCGCCATATCGTCTCCATCCATTTCATCTCCCCGTAATGTTTATCCGTCTGCTTGGTGATAGTTATTGATCGGTGACTGCAAGTAATTAATTAGGTTTATACACACTTGAATCAGTGCACATTTGAAGCTGCTGCACTATTGAATGCAATAATTTTTGTTTATATTTTTTCAAGTTTGTCATTCTCCTCATCCCCTCATCCCTAGTTCGGTCAGGAAACATATTAGTTGGAATATTTGAAATAAGTTGTCATCAGAATGGAAGCTTCCACAGGACTCCGAGCGTTGTCAGGATTCAATCTTCCCCAAGACCTTGAACGTCGTCAGGATTCAATCTTCCCCAGGACTTCGAGCATTGCCAGGATTTAAGCTCCTTCAGGACTTCGAGCGTTGCCAGGATTCCTTCGAACGTCGTCAGGATTTAATCTTCCCCAGGACTTCGAGCGTTGCCAGGATTTAAGCTCCTTCAGGACTTCGAGCGTTGCCAGGATTCAATCTTCCCCAGGACTTTGAGCGTCATCAGGATTCAATCTTCCTTAGGACTTTGAGCATTGGCAGGATTCAAGCTCCTTCAGGACTTCGAGAGTTGCCAGGATTCAAGCTTCCCCAGGACTTTGAGCGTTGCCAGGATTCAAGCTCCTTCAGGACTTCGAGAGTTGTCAGGATTCAAGCTCACCGAGGACTTCGAGCGTTGTCAGGATTCAAGCTCCCCCAGGACTTCAAGAGTCGTCAGGATTCAAGCTTCCCCGGGACTTCAAGAGTCGTCAGGATTCAAGCTTCCCCAGGACTTCAAGAGTCGTTAGGACTCAAGCTTCCCCAGGACTTCAAGAGTCATTAGGATACAATCTCCCCCGGGACTTCAAGAGTCGTCAGGACTTCAAGGGTAGTCAGGTTTTTCAAGCTTCTCCAGGACTTCGAGAGTTGTCAGGATTCAAGCTTCCACAGGACTCCAAGTCATGTCATAATTCAAGATTTCCGAGGGCGTCATCAGAGCGTCAAGAATTCCAGAGCGTCATTAGAATTCTCTCTTCCCAAGGACTCCAAGCTTATTTCAGGTTTCAACTCTCCCATGGATTCAAGCTACTTCACCATTCATTTACTCCAAGGATTTCAAGCGGGGTCAGGATTGAAGCTTGCTCAGGACTCCAAGCCTTACCAGGATTTTAGCTTCTCCAGATCTTCAAGCTACGATAATCATATAAGCCGCAATATCTATGAAGATGAATTCTTGCGACTAAAATACAAGGATTCCATCTCCTTACTGTGTTTATTGATATTTCTTCGGCATATAACTTTCTGTGGACTCCAAGGTCGTCGTTCCGTACTTCATTTTTTTTCAGTACGTGAAGACTCCCCTGGAATTTCTAGCTAGAACAGGACTACATCTTATCTCGAGACTTCATTCTTTCTCAGGACTTACTACTTTTCAGGATTTCATGTTTTCTCAGGACTTTTAGCTTTTCCTAGAATCTTATTTTTTCAGGGCTTCATGCACGATGATAGTATTTAAAGCTCTCTCAGGACTTCGAATCAACGGCTTCATGCATTCTTTTATATTACTTCTGAAGTTGATTTTTCTGAAGTCATTTTGTCGTACTCTGGTTTTGGTCAATTCTTCATGCTGCGTCAGGATTCAACGCTTCGTCAGGGACTGTCTTTGTATGGGCTACAATATATTTCTCGTCATATCGTCTCCCTACATTTTATCTTCCCTTGATGTTTAACCGTCTGCTTGGTGATAGTTATCGAACAGAATTAGCAAATAAATAATTAGGTGTATGCACAATTGAAGCAGTGCACATTTCCAGCAGTACTATTGAATGCGACAATTTTTGTTCATATATTTTTTTCAAGTTTGTCATGCATATCATCACCTCCTCCCTAATTCAGTCAGGAAACATATTTGTTAACACATTGAATATATGTTGGTCATGGGTTCGATTTCCGCATAGATTTTCTGTGTAAACATTCTTTTCAATCTGCTCATTTTAAGCCCCAAATAGTCTGGATATTGGTGGGATCTTGAGCAAACAATAATCATCACCATTGGACTAGATGATATATATTCATATACTGATGATACTGATCTAACTCCTATCATGACACCAATGATCAGGAATTGTTTAGTTTTTATAATAGATTTGATTTACTAATATTTTAATGTGTCAAGTAGTAGCACTTCACTGCTAGTTTACAGTGGCTGAACGGACCAATGGACAGGTTCGAAACCTGATTGTACTCTCAGTACCCTACTGGTTTCTTAGTGACAATTGGTGAAAATCTTTATATAGAATAATTAGTTATAATGATTCATTCAATCATCTTCATTGTGACCTGCTTGCAAACATATGATATGCACATTTTTTTTTCAAGCCTCATACTGAGAATATTCTCATTATTCACTTCTGTTCCACAGATTTGTATACTTCTAATCAGATAGCAGGTTAGTATAGTAATCTTTGGTATTCATCAATATTACTCACGCTGTAATATATACCTCAAGGATGGCGTAAGTAATATTGCCTCAGGACTTGGACAGGATAACTGCGTTGAATCTAGTGTTGATGTTACATGGTCCTTATGTTGTAGTTCGTCGCCGAGAATCTTCAGAGCCACGGCAGCTACTTGATTGTCTCACCATAGCAACCATCTCCTGACCCAACAGAAGCGTGCGTCACCAGTACAAGGATTACCACACAACTTTTGGAAACAGGATTACTTCGCTTCCAGAGTGCAAAGTGTTTTGTCAGTTTAAATTCAGTGTTTATTTCCCTTAGCTACACACATATTTTCAGTGTGTTTACATTATATGATGCCGTGCAAGTGTTTTATCCATTCGCTGCTATTACCCGGTAAGATATCCTTCTCAAGTTGTTCACCAGAAAATCCAACATTGTTTATATGACATATTTCTTCTTAATAGTCATAGTCATAGCTTGTATCATTTATCCCTATAGACATGAATTGAGTAACAATTTTCAATTTGTATAACTATCCAATAATATAAATTTTCCACTGGCTACAGAGATTGAATAAGTGTTTATCAAGATATTGAGATAGTAGTTCACTAGAACATAAGTCTTTGATACAATATTCAAATTTAAAAAATTGTCCAGATGAAAGTATCAGCCATAAGTGCAAACCTTTAGATGTTCTTCCTACGTCTACACTGTACGCAATGAGATTTATTTTGTGTTTCTCTTGTTTCCAGTGTTTGTCGTGCCAGTAATTACTAAGGAGGCACTTTCCAACACGTGAGCAGGAATACAGACACGTCATGAGCTGTTGTCGATGTTCGATGTTGGCACGCTGCGGTCATTTCTTCCGAGTCCAAGTGGAGATGACCACAAGACGTTTCAGCGGCTGAGATAAGCAAGGGCAGTAATATTCATTGATTTCACACTTTTAATTCATTGTATTGTATTGTATTCTATTGTATTGTTATTATGTATCTAAATTGTTTCAAGTTATTTCACTTCTTTACAATATGTTTATTTAAATTTGTCTCTCATTTAACATTACTCAATACAATAATTTATTATACAACTCTGTTAACAGTGACATTGAATAGAAGTACGTGAAGTGCTAGAACTTCTATTTTGCCACTAATGGTTAGGTACATAACATTCTTCAGGTTAATCTAATAGCCCCAAAAGGGACTGTGTCAACTATTGGCACATCAACTCTGATTCACAGCTGCTGAATGAAGCATCAGCCAGGTTCGACACCTGTGTATGCCATCAGTACTGGATCCCCGTAGCGCATGATGTTAGCTACATGATTGACAGTAATAGTCAACAGAGCCGAGGGATAGTAACGCAAGGTTCGAAACCTGCTTGTACCATCAGTACTAGATCCTCTTGATACAAGATACCAGCGTTAGGACTGGCATCACTCTGTAGCATAGCTGTAGGATAGAACTGATAGTAGTTCTATATTGCCACTAATGCTTAGGATTATAGCATTGTTTAGGTTTTCATAATGACCTTGATATGATTTAGTGTCAATTGAGTTGGCCCATCACCGCTAATATGTAGCTGCTAGATAACGCTATACAAGGGTATGAAACCTGTTTGCATCATGGGTACTTGAGTAGTGCATAGTAGTGCTCAGCACATAGAGTCAGCTATAAGATTTACAGCAATTGTTAACAGAGCTTGAGGATAGTAACGCAAGGTTCGAAACCTGCATGTATCGTAAGTACGGGATTCCCTGGCAATGTCAGCTATATGCCGCATCAGTTAAGAGGGCTGAAGGTAGTACCGCAAGGATATATAGATGTTGAATTAGTCATTGAGGAAAGTGGTGATCTACGATTTATTTTATTCTCTGTGTGAATTTGTATGATTCATTACTTTATCGTGTGACGTGTTTCGTATTCGTGTGACGTATTTTAGTTCATCGTGTCAAGTTTATTGTTTTTGTTGAATCTATTATTTTATCTTCTGACGTACCCTGGACTATATTTACAATGCGTGTGTTAATCTAGTTCTTAAGGATGTGTGAATCTACAATTTATCTAATTTTATGTGTGAAGTTTCAAGTTTTATTATACTGCAGTATTTCATCGTGTGACGAGTTTTAGAATATATTTTCAATGCGTGTCAGTCTAGTTTTCAATGGAAGTGTGAATCTACGATTCATTAGATTTTACGTTGAAGTTTCATGTTTTATTATCATTCAGTATTTTTCAGTGTGCCGTGTTATTTGCGATACGTGTGGTAATCTGGTTTTTGAGGAAGTGTGAATCTACATTTTATCTTATTTTACGTGTGAAGTTTCAAGTTTTATTCTATATCAGTATTTTTTTGTGCGACTAGTTTTAGAATATATTCTTGATGCGTGTGGTAATCTAGTTTTTAGCGAAGTGTGATTCTACGATTATATATCATTTCACGTGTGAAGTTTCAAGTTTTATTATAATTCAGTCTTTTCCGTGCGACTAGCTTTAGAATATTTTCTTAATGCGTGTGGTAATCTAGTTTTAGCGAAGTGTGATTCTACGATTATATCTAATTTCACGTGTGAAGTTTCAAGTTTTATTATAATTCAGTCTTTTTCCGTGCGACTAGTTTTAGAATATATTCTCAATGCGTGTGGTAATCTAGTTTTAGCGAAGTGTGATTCTACGATTATATCTTATTTCACGTGTGAAGTTTCAAGTTTTATTATAATTCAGTCTTTTTCCGTGCGACTAGCTTTAGAATATATTCTCAATGCGTGTGGTAATCTAGTTTTAGCGAAGTGTGATTCTACGATTATATCTAATTTCACGTGTGAAGTTTCAAGTTTTATTATAATTCAGTCTTTTTCCGTGCGACTAGTTTTAGAATATATTCTCAATGCGTGTGGTAATCTAGTTTTAGCAAAGTGTGATTCTACGATTATATCTAATTTCACGTGTGAAGTTTCAAGTTTTATTATAATTCAGTCTTTTTCCGTGCGACTAGTTTTAGAATATATTCTCAATGCGTGTGGTAATCTAGTTTTTAGCGAAGTGTGATTCTACGATTATATCTAATTTCACGTGTGAAGTTTCAAGTTTTATTATAATTCAGTTTTTTTCCATGCGACTAGGTTTAGAATATATTCTCAATGCGTGTGGTAATCTAGTTTTTAGCGAAGTGTGATTCTACGATTATATCTAATTTCACGTGTGATGTTTCAAGTTTTATTATAATTCAGTTATTTTCCGTGCGACTAGTTTTAGAATATATTCCCAATGCGTGTGGTAATCTAGTTTTAGCAAAGTGTGATTCTACGATTATATCTAATTTCACGTGCTAAGTTTCAAGTTTTATTATAGTTCAGTCTTTTTCCATGCGACTAGCTTCAGAATATATTCTCAATGCGTGTGGTAATCTAGTTTTAGCAAAGTGTGATTCTACGTTTATATCTAATTTCACGTGTGAAGTTTCAAGTTTTATTATAGTTCAGTCTTTTTCCATGCGACTAGGTTTAGAATATATTCTCAATGCGTGTGGTAATCTAGTTTTTAGCGAAGTGTGATTCTACCATTATATCTAATTTCACGTGTGAAGTTCCAAGTTTTATTATAATTCAGTCTTTTTCCGTGCCACCAGGTTAAGAATATATTCTCAATGCGTGTGGTAATCTAGTTTTAGCGAAGTGAGATTCTTCGATTATAGGATATCTAATTTCACGTGTGAAGTTTCAAGTTTCATTATAATTCAGTCTTTTTCCGTGCGACTAGGTTTGGAATATATTCTCAATGCGTGTGGTAATCTAGTTTTCAGCAAAGTGTGATTCTACGATTATATCTAATTTCACGTGTGAAGTTTCAAGTTTTATTATAATTCAGTCTTTTTCCGTGCGACTAGTTTTACAATATTTTCTCAATGCGTGTGGTAATCTAGTTTTTAACGAAGTGTGATTCTACGATTATATCTAATTTCACGTGTGAAGTTTCAAGTTCTATTATAATTCAGTCTTTTTCCGTGCGACTAGGTTTAGAATATATTCTCAATGCGTGTGGTAATCTAGTTTTTAACGAAGTGTGATTCTACGATTATATCTAATTTCACGTGTGAAGTTTCAAGTTCTATTATAATTCAGTCTTTTTCCGTGCGACTAGTTTTACAATATTTTCTCAATGCCTGTGGTAATCTAGTTTTTAACGAAGTGTGATTCTACGATTATATTTAATTTCACGTGTGAAGTTTCAAGTTTTATTATAATTCAGTCTTTTTCTGTGCAACCAGGTTTAGAATATATTCTCAATGCGTGTGGTAGGCCTAATCTAGTTTTTAATGATGTGTGAATCAACGATTTATCGAATTTTACGTGTGAAGTATCAAGCTTTATTCCAATCCAGTATTTTATACTGTGACTTGTATAAGAATATATTCTCAACACGTGTGGTAGGCCTATTCTACTTTTCAACAAAGTGTGAATCTATGATTTATCTAATTTTGCGTGTGAAGTTCGAAGTTTCATTATAATTCACTATTTTATCGTGTGACGTGTTTGAGAATTTATTTCCAATGCGTGTGGTAATCTAGTTTTCAACCGAGTGTGAATCTATGATTTATCCATTATCCAATTTTACGTTGAAGTTTTGCGTTGAATAATAATTCAGTATTTTAACGTGTGACGAGTTCTAGAATATAATTTCAATGCGTTTTGTAAAGTATTCTTTAACGGTGTTCGAATCTACGATTTATCCATTTTTACGAGTGACGTTTCAAGTGTTATTACAATTCAGTATTTAATCATGTGAAGTGTTTCACAATATGTCTTCAATGCGTGTGGTAATCTAGTTTCTAACGAAGTGTGAATCTACTCTCTATCTATTTTTAATGTGAGGTTTCGAGTGGTTTTTCATCCCTATCTTAGAGTCAGCTATGGGATAGACAGCATTGCTTGACAGAGCACTCGGATAGTTAATCAAGGTTTAAGACATGCGTTTATCGCCTGTACTGGATTCCCGATGACTTAACTCAAAGGCTCTTCATATATTGGGTTAGCGTAATAATACTATTCAATTTTTATATATACACAATCAGCTGTTTCTGGCTTCGGTTTTCTGTTGTAATTCTGGTGCGTAGCTCAATTTTTTGCATTGGTATTGAATATATGTTTGGCCATGGGTTTGAGTCCCTCAATTTTTTTTTCCATTTGGACATGCATTCATCAACCGCTCATTCGAACCCTCAAATAATCTTGCTTTTGCTGGGAACTTTGGCAATCAGTAATCATCACCTTGATATTTCAGTTTAGGTACATACCATGTATATATAATTTCTGCAATGACACCAACGATAAGGCATATAGCATAGTTTAGATTTTTATAATAGCCCTGATGCACTCAATTTTTTTTTAATCATTTCAACTAGTAGCACATCACTGCTAGTTTACAGTGTCTGAATAAACCAATATATGGGGTCGAAACCTGTTTGTTCATTCAGTACTAGTTTCTTAGTGTTATTTAGTGAAAATCTTTGTATAGAATTGGTTATAATAATTCATTTGATCATCTTCATAGTGTCCTGCTTGCAAACAAATCATAAGTGCATTTTGTTTTCCTGTTTTTTTTTCACAAGCCGCATACTGAGAAAATTCTCTTCATTTGTCTCCACTCTTGTTTCACAGATTTATATATTCCTTATCAGAGAGCAGGTTAGTATAGTAATCTTGTGTATTCATCAATATTACTTTTGCTGTAATATATACCTCAAGGATGGCGTAAGTAATATTGCCTCGGGATTTGTACAGGATAACTGCGTTGATTCTAGTGTTGATGTTTCATCCTTATGTTGTAGTTTGCCGTTGAGTATCTGCAGAGGTCACGGCACAGATACTGGATCGTCTCACCATAGCAACCGTCTCCCGACCCATCAGAAGCCTACGTCACCAGTACAAGGATTACCACAGATCTTTTGGAAACAGGATTACTTCACTTCAAGAATGCAAAGTGTTTTGTCAGTTTAAATTCAGTGTTTATTTGCTTCTTCCCAACGTGGAGTTGGCCAGTCCAGTTCCACAGTCCATTCATTGCCTGCTAATACCCGGTAAGATATCCTCCTCAAGTTGCCTATGAGAAACGAAAACATTATTGAAATATTATACTCATTCCTAACAGGTCAAATTGATAGTTTGTGTCATTAATCCTTCTCTACAAAACATGGATAACTATTTCCAGTTTGCTCAAAATCTAATAATTTGAATGATCTCGTAGATACATAGATGTGATATCTGTGATTCCGGGAGTTGATATATCAAGTATGTAGTTACTAAAGCATGATACAAAATATAATACATGATACAACATGTCAATTTTCCAAATTCGCCCCAATTTAAATAGCAATCACCTGTGAAAACAATTGAAATGTTCTTCCGGCGTACAACCAACTGAACTTAACGATTTCAATATTGTGTTCCTCTTGTTTCCAGTGTTTGTCCTGCCAGTAATTACTAAGGAGGCACGCACCAACATGTGAGCAGGAATACAGACACGTCATGAGCTGCTGCCGATGTTCGACGTTTGCACGCTCCTTCATTTCTTCCGAGTCCAAGTGGAGGTGACCACAAGACGTTTCAGCGGCCGAGATAAGCAAAGGCAGTAACATTCATTAAACTTATTCATATAATCAATTGTATTGTATAGTATTGTAGGTATCTTTATTGTTTTGAGTTATATCACTTGGTTATAATATACAGTAAATCCTCGTTAATCCAAACTCGGTTCATCCGAAATTTGACATTTCGAACTTGCCAGCGGTCCCCGGCCGAAAGTATAGGCATTTCAATGGTAATTAATATGGTTAATCTGTATTTCCGGTAAACCGTTATTCGAACTAATATTTCGTCCCTTCAATAGCTTTAACACTGATTTCAGATTGGATAATTCGAAATAATCCGATTGAATTCCGTGAAGTTATCACTGTTTTCCCAATTTCCATCCTTTTTATTTGATGCGTAAGAATGAGTGGAAGCATGCTCAGCTGTTCCATGCTTTGTGTACCGAATGCAGTCGCCCTTGACGAAGTCTGAGCTCGGAACACTTGTTCGTCCGACTCGAGACGGCAGCGCCATAAAACGCCAAAA